>JAQGBW010000936.1:0-31632 GCA_034698625.1 Julus scanicus | reverse complement strand
GCTTCTTCTGAAAAACATCAGTGCGCATGCGCGCGGCCCCAAAACGGACAAAAGTCCGGGTAGTGAGAATACGGCATAACACAAAACATCGAAGCAGTTTGTGAGTGTGTTGCTGAGAGTAGCTGGAGAGGGGGAACTTTGTAAGCATGAAGATGCAATTTTTTTCGCGAGAATATGCTGTAGAGAGCTTCGTGAAATGTCCAATTCTTGACCACGGTGCCAAATTGATGTTCCTGGACTCTCAGCTACACTCTCACTAACTGCTTTGATGTTTTGTGTTAAAAAACACTATTCCGACCCTATTTTGTATGAGAATTGCGAACTGTAACTGCTAAACCTTCATTAGTTTTTTTAAATATTGCTAAACAATATTTTTTTTTTTTTTTTTGCCAACACTTTACCGCACAAATGACGCAAAAATTCTAATCTTGCTTGAATTTTGGGACACCCTATATCCATATGTAGTTTTTCCTTCTATAGTGACTTTTGGTTTAAATCCTAAGAAGTTCCTCTCGAAAAACGTCACTTCCTGTTCTCTGTCGGCCTGGAACCACGATGACCATTCGACTGATGATAATGAGGTCCAGATGGATTTCAACGGGGGAAAAACAAAGTGATTTTCTTAACCATATCTAAAAAAACGTTATTTTTACGAGCAATTTACACGACGGGACAAAATTACATTTGAGATTGAGTGGATTTTTTTCCGTTTTCAAACGACTACTTTCCCTTTAATAATCTACGCAGACTGGGCAAATTGGATTGGCACGTGTCCAGTGAACTGACCATTTTCAAATAACCTACACAAGCATATATGCAAGCATATACACAAGCACCAAAGCCAGCAAAAGTTAATTTCCTACATTGTATATATATACGAGAAAAAGGCCCATTGGTGGTGTTTTATTGCCTCCAATGTCCATCAGAAAGTGGAATTTTTATGCAGAAAATTGGGTTTAGTTATGAAACGTGATGAGCGGTGATTTGGGTGCCTGGCGTCACTTTAATTACCAATGAGTTTTCGGTTCGACTCATTTGTATTTCACGGATTTTTAGCTTCAAATTAGCCTTTAGGCCTAACTCGATTTGAAATGACGCTCCCACGTGACCCGTGAACTAATGAAGCGACCGTGTTAAATGGTTCAGAAGACCATTATGCACAAATGCGCTTAATCATAAATCTGCGGCTTATTACAATTATGGATTTATTGATGAACTACTATCTTACAATATTATATACAAAACTTTCAAATCGCTTAACGCAACTTTAAAAAAATGTGATCCTGGCATGGATTTTTTTTCTAGCTGAAAACCTGAAAATTATCCTAAAACTAAGTTACACAGGGCATTTATTCATGAATTGCTTATCCAATCGAAAAACGGAAATATATACATTTTAAAGAGAGGTTCTTTCTCTATTTTTCAACGCAGTCCCCGAGTCGATTGATTCACTTGTCCCACTGTGACACCAGTTTCTGTATACATCGTTGTAAAAAGTGCTCGGTTGGGTATACAACCAATGACGAAATGTTCTAATGAGCTCATTGTCACTCCTGAAGGACTGTCCACCAAGCTACAGCTTCATGGGCCCGAACATATTAGTGTATATGGTGTGACACACTGTCGAAACTTTAAGCTGCAATTTTGAGAAAACGGTCTAATGTGGACATCAACGTTGTCATCCTCTCGCATGGCAATGCACACCAGGGGCGGCTCGTCCATAGGCACTGCGGAACTGCAGCACCCACAAAGAGAAAATAAAATTAAAAGCATTCCTATAAAATCGCCGTATAGAGCAGAATAGATTTTTTACTCCTTTCAAACAGCGGGTCCAAAATTGGACCAATAAGCACTGTTGTACCACCCTGCAGTTAAGCAATTGCACTTTTGTGCTTCTCAATTCCAATGGCCAGGTGTTTGCCTGTTGTGCGCATGCGCACATAGGAAGCTTCACACCAGGCTACGATGGGAAAAGAGCGCTGTCCCTCCGACAGTGTGACAGATTTATTTAGTGGAACACTAACGTGCATTGGCCAAAGTCTGGTCCTCCATTTGAAAGGAGTCGCTACAAATTTTGTGGAGCAGTAACCCTACTAATTTTAGCTACGAGCTGCCACTGATACACATCCTCACATCGCCCACATGGTGAACTACAACATTGGACTTAAGGGGTGGGAGGTGTTGAAGCACCCACTGTACAGTCCTTACTTAGCGCTGACTGATTTTACCTGTTTGAGCCCATTAAGCTGTATTTTGGTGGTCAGTCCTTTAGGAGTGACAATGAGCTCATTAAAACAGTTCCTCATTGATCCGAACACTTTTTGCAACGATGGGATACTGAAACTGGTGTCACGGTGGGACAAGCGCATCGATCGGCTCAGACACTGTTGAAAAATAGAAAGGTCCCCTCTTTAAAATATATATATTTCCGTTTTTCGATTGGATAAGCAGTTCATGAATAAATGCCCTGTGCAACTTATTTTTGGGACATCCCTCGTATTACAACTTACTTTTTAACAACGTGATAATTTTTCAACACGTCCTACTCGTTTTATTTCAACTTTTTTTTAAATAATGTAAAACTTCAAAAAAAATCCCGTGTCTGCAAACATGATTTAAACTCTATTCATGGGAACATTTTGCACGGAAAAGTGCAACATCAGAGACAATACTCAATTACCAAAATTTCTTGGAAAATTTCCAGCGTTCCTCAACTGAAAAATTACCCATATTGAGCTGCACAATGTGGGTAATTTTTCAAATGAAGACCCCACACTTCATGTTCATATCTCATTTACATACGACGTAAATAACTTTTATTTCGTCCTCTACTGCGTGTTATAAACATTAGTTTTTAATGTTTCCATTGTTTCGCGTATAAAATTCTAGAAACTTGGGACTCTTCCATCTTCTCCCATCGTATATAATCAAGATAATAATGGTTCTGCTGGTCAAAACTTTTTTTTTCCTTCTTAAAGTTGAAATTCTACCTTTTAAGAGTGCATTGAATTTCAATGCTTGTACGTGCATGCATGATACCGGTGTTTTATCACCGGTGAAAAGCAGACAATTTGGCTGTCGGTAAGTTGTCTAACTACAAGGATTGTTCAGCTATAAATAACAGGAGTCACGGCATCCTAACCATAACTCCTATATATTTACTTTTATTTTAAAAAGAGGAAAAAAACCTCTCTATAGTGGGCAGCTTGTATACAATATTATACTTCTAAGTTATAAAAGGTGGAAGAACCAGGGTGGAAAAATTATGTATACTAGAACCTCGGCTTACGAACTTAATCCGTTCTTTGACCCTATTCGTGAACCGAAAAGTTCGTTATCCGAATCAATGTTTCCCATTGCTAATTAATGTAAATCTAAATAATGCTTTCTTTGTCCTAGACGATTTTTTTTAACATGTTATGGCTTATGTGTGGAATTAATACAGAAAGGAAATAAATATAAGAGTAATATTAAAAGAAAGCAGTTTACCATGATTTCCAACATTATAGGAAATAAAGACAACCCACGTGGTGTCCTCATGCTGACGTTGCTGCGAATCAAATTCATTCGCACATTCTGTTTAAGAAATTTACTTTAACAAACATTGTTTCCATTAGGAAAATGTGTATTATTCTACTCTATTCTCTCGTTAATTATATGATTTAAGTCTCAATGACGTCATCGATGGATTCTCATCCAATTGGCGTGGAGAAAACAAGAGACAAACTTTTGCCATATTTGCAATTGAGGCTATATCCTCGAAATTAACATCGATTTTAATTTAAATCCTCGGAGATTATAACATTTTTGATGTTTCTCGTATTTTTTAAAACTTATCCATAACAAAGATGGTCTGCTGGAACTAGTAAAACAATCGCAGAATCTCGGACCTTTGATCGGTAGTCCAGAGAAATGTGTTCGTGAACTGAAGCATCGTTCGTGAAGCGAAAGAAGATGTGGTGTTCATAGACCGATTTGTTCGTAGACAGAGACGCTCGTAAACCGAGGTTCCACGGTATGGGTATACAGTATGTGGCATGTATAATTTTTCAACTTGGGCTTGTTTACCCTAGTCTATCATTATCTTTCAAAAATGTGAAATTTCAAGATGGCGGCAGGAGGGTATTTTTTCTTCATAAGATATGAGAGGGAATTTCGAAGAAGTTCAAAAGGTATAATTTCGTTTTTTGGGCCGGTCTGAGCGCAGATTTCGACGAGTTCACAGCGTTTTGATTATATTTCTTAGCTTGTCATTGTTATAAAAGTATGTCGATTGGAAAGTGAGCGAGAGGCCTAAAAGGAGGTACATGTTCTCCAAATGTAATTATTACCTGGGCTAACGTAACTACAGAGTTCTCGTCCTGACGAACATGTGGACGAGACGCACAGACAAAAAAATTGAAATTTGAAAAAGTAATTAGCTGTTAGAAAAATTGCTCTTCTTATTATAATGAAAGAGTAGCTTTTAGCCTCCGCTCAAAATTCGGATCGAGGAGGAGGAGGAGAAAAGGCATTTTTGGAGGGGAAAAAACTTGAAAATTGTGTGGGCTTCAGAGGCAGGGATGGATGGATGCTTTTGGCACACCTTCCTCGTCGTGGTCAACTCAAGACGTTTATACACTAGAACCTGTCTAAATGCATACGCTTGAGACCAGTGAAAAATATGCTTTTAGAGAGGTTGGAAAAGGGTAAAAAATATGCTCTTAGGCAGGTTATACTTTTAGAGAAGCTTGGAACCAGTGGGAAATATGCTTTTAGGCAGGTTATGCTTTTAGAAAGCTGGGGACGGGTGAAAAATATGCTCTTAGGCAGGTTATGCTTTTAAAAAAGCTAGGAACCGGTGGGAAATATGCATTTAGGCAGGTTATGCTTTTAGAGAAGTTTGGAAACGGCGGGAAATATGCTTTTAGGCAGGTTAGGCTTTTAGAGAAGCTTGGAACCGGTGGGAAATATGCTTTTAGGCAGGTTATGCTTTTAGAGAAGTTTGGAAATGGTGGGAATTATGCTTTTAGGCAGGTTATGCTTTTAGAGAAGTTTGGAACCGGTGGGAAATATGCTTTTAGGCAGGTTATGCTTTTAGAGAGGCTAGGGACGGGTGAAAAATATGCTCTTAGGCAGGTTATGCTTTTAGAGAAGCTCTGAACCGGTGGGAAATATGCTTTTAGGCAGGTTATGCTTTTAGAGCACCTTGGAACCGGTGGGAAATATGCTTTTAGGCAGGTTATGCTTTTAGAGAAGCTTGGATTTGGTGGAAAATATGCTTTTAGACAGGTTATGTTTTAAGTGAGGCTTGGGACCGGTGAAAAATATGCTTTTAGAGAGGCTGGGGACGGGTGAAAAATATGCTTTTAGAGAATTTAAAACAAAACTACCGAAAATTCAGCGTATCAAAGCAACAAACGAGAAAATTTCAACTGGACATTTTGTCTCAAAAATTTCGCTTTTGGGGAACTTTGTATACATGTACTCGATGTAATTCCACTTTAAACCTCTGTATCATATTTCCCCTAAGTCACTTAAGATGTTCTTATAGTCGTGAAGTCAATCGTAAATCATTAATTGTCATGGGTTAATTATTTCGTTAAACTGAATGTTATGAAATTTTACGAAAACAAGCATTTTCTGCTAATTTTGTAATTTTATGCAGGAAATGAGGGTATTGATTATACTTTAATTCAGGTTCACAACCTCAGTATCTTCGATGGCAATATAGCAGTAACATTCGAAAATCACCTCTTCATATCAATAATTCACATTCGCACATTTTTCCCCTCTGAAGGTTACATCAGCAATAATTGTATCGGATTCGAAACATTATAGTATAGATATGTATTTTTTAAATTAAATATTTATGACTTTCCATAGCTGTCCAATTATTTTCATATCTTTGATTTTTAAATATACGAGAAGTTAAATTTAAGATTATCCTTAAACCTCACTTTAACTCATCCTCACTGATCCTATAAAAAACACGGAGTAAACACACTCCAATTGACTGAATCAATGTGAATCATCGTCAAATATTTAAGTTCTAGACATCCGTCGTCGAATTCATTCAACACGCAGGTGTTTTGATGTCACCCTTTTCAGCCTTTTCACGAAGTCGTTATTAAATGGGACATAGCTTTTTATAAGACGGCGGTTTGTGATTAAATATTCCTCAGCAACCTTGATTAAGTGATTTTTGTTTAGAATGCCATCAAAAACTGACAACAACCGGTTTGCCTAATGGTCAACTTAACTGAAGATGATTAACTTTTAAAACATTAATTCCCCGTACCACAGTTACTCAAATCCCCTAGTATATATGAAAATGGCCAAGACGAGCTCAAGACTGTGACAAGAAAGCCAAATGTGAGACTCTCAACCTTGAGATGCAGCTTAGAAGAGGTCAAGCTTGAGACTGAGCTATGTCTCAAGTCCTACATGTATACCACAGATGCACAGAAAAATGACCAAGACGAGCTCCAGACTGTAACAAGACAGCCAAATGTGACTCAAGCTTGAGCTTTAGCTTGAGATGCAGCTTAGAAGATGGCAAGCGTGAGCTGCAGTTTGGTGAGCAATTGTGGTACGGTCTCACATTTGGCTGTCTTGTCACAGTCTTGAGCTCGTCTTGGCCATTTTTCTGTGCATCTGTGACTTGAGACGGAGCTCGGTCTCAAGCTCAGCGAGATTATAAGTGTGAGATTCTTGTGGGCTTTTTCATGTGAGCATAATACGTTTTTGTATTTTGAGATCACATTGAAGACATCTAGTAAATGAATTCTTAATTTATTTCTGAATTCTTAGTTTATGAGTTCACACAAATTCTTAAACAAAAACAATTATTTGGTGTAATTTTTTAAAAAAAAAATAGTTAATTAAACTATAGTTGATGTGTTTGAGAAACTACGATCTAACTTTGAAATATCAATAATTCTAACAACGTCAAGACAATCCATTTGTATTACATTAGGAGGCATTTTCATGGTTCTGATAATTGAATACACAGGGGACCAGAAGCCCATGGGTCCCCTATATTTACCCCCTGATAGCGTTGCCACTACGCCGCCAAGTATGCCACCATGCAACCATTCCGGCGACGTTTCCACAACCTTGACTTGTCCACTACATTTGTGTAAAATTTTAATACTGAGTCGGGTTGGCTTTTGCCTCTTGAAACTCTGTAATTTAAATAATTGCGGCTGGCTGGCGAGCACTCGGGCCTCCTCCTCCTCCTCTGTTTTTATCTCCTTTTTTTTTGCTTCTTCTTTACGGGTCCATACCCCTCGAAACCCCCTCAGCAGCCAAAGTAGATTTTGTTAACCGCCTGAGGGCGCTTCGACCGGTTTTTCCCTCTCATTGCTCTTCAAACAAGCAGCAGATCGTAATGTTGGTTCAGTTTCTCTCAGTTTCTTCATCGGTGCGGAGCTCTCGATTCTCGTCTCCGTTTTTGACGTCAAAGTTTTTTAAAGTTTCATCCCATGGTTTAGTTGTTTTTGAAACGTCGTCTTTGGACCTTCGAGGCATAACCCTATGGATAATATTTACAAATATGAAACTTTTCAAGCTACGCCATTTGGATTATACTCATCGTACGGAGGAGATCCAACTTCAGTCTTTATTATCGGAGGAGATTTTTAAGTGATTTTTAAGTGATTTTCGAGTGAAAATGTGAATGATACACGTGTTCGTGATATTGGTCTCTTGTGTTCCATGTTCCAGTTTGATGTTTACTCCAATTTTCCATTCATTTTCTTGACCCTGAAACTAAAAAAAAAGTTCGCGTTTTCGATAAATGTTTGAACTTTGATTTTTGCTTACATCATTATGTATGAACTTTGACTCAACAATCGTTCCGTGCCTGCATTTTTTGATGACTCGTGGTCAGTTACGATTGTTTTGAGAAGATATTTTCGACGAATTTGAGACGAATTTCGGGGTGCAGTTTTGGATAAGAAATGACTGACTTGCTCGTAGCGCGATGCAGAAACACGTCGAGTGAGCATTTAAACACCGACAAAGCGTAATTTTTGGATTAAAAAGTTTAAAAAACCGCGATTAGAAATGGATGAAACTTCGATGCCAATGGAGGCTGACATTTTATTTTGGAACGCACGTTCGAATTGTAAATCGAACGTTCGAACGTCATTTAGCGTTAGGCCTAACGCTGGATTTGACCACTGCCTACATAAGTTAAATTTACGAGAAAATAATGATCACAGTAAACAAGAAACGTTGTCAAGACGAAGAAATGTGCCGTATTTTCGTAGCAGACACAAGTTTTCGACGCTGGCGTTGCTGTTTTTGCTCGCTTTCCTGTGGCAACCTGCTGCCGGTGTTGTGGCTGACGGTACGTTCACGTTAAAATTCCTTTAGAATTGGGGTCAAGCTGGACGAAGCACTAACGACCACTTTATACCTTCTTTTAAAACTTGGTCAGGCTAGGAAACGTTACACCAAACAGGTCCAAAGCATCCACCACATTACGAGCTAGTTTGAGGGATTGGCCTGGACAGAATCCAAAATATGAAAATTGTAGGTTCTTTTAAAGACCGATGAAGAGGTGAAAGTACCGGTATAATATAGTGGTAATTTTCAGTTTCATGAAAGAAAACTGCGTGGTTTTACTGCAGTCTGCAGTGCAGTTATAATTTCAACTGTACTGAATTTTGCTGTTTAATCAGTCTTGTATAAGTAGAAAACATGCATTTTTATAGCAATACAGCCTCAGTTACTCCGTATTATGTTTAAACAGCTTAACAACAATATATGTTTATAACGAATTTTGAAAATACTATTAAGCTACGGAATAGTGTTCATTCATTAAATTTTACATATTAACTAAAGTATTCGAGAGTGTATAATACTTTACTGTTAAGTGTTCAACAGTATATTTCTGCAGTTATAAACGTGCAGTTTTCTATAAATTAAACAGTTCAGCGCTTGAAATTTATACTCACGCAATTAATAAGAAGTTAAATGTAGTTTATGTAATTTATTTTTAAGTATTAAAAAGTTAATTTGACTACATTAATAGTGCAGTATTCTATTAAGTGTTTTCAGGATAATGTGGTATAGTCTGAATTACAATTACTAAAACATTCCAATCAAAGAACAATGGAATTCCAAAAAGCACGAGATTAGGAACAGCACGTGCACGCGATTAAGAACAGCACGTGCACTTGACTGTGACGCCACAGATGTAATCAAGCCAGAAAATGATTTCAGACTAATATTCAAGAAGTACAAGAAGCTTTTATTTCGTAAAAAATGTCATTTTGTATGGTAAATATTTCGTTCATAGTCTGTTGCATAAATTTTACGTGAATTCGGTTTTTGATTTAATAAAATTTGCTTCCGTCATCGCGTCCAATTTACTACTTGTAGTAGGTAATGTAAGTAGAGGATATTTCATTTGTTCAACTTTTTCATGTGTATAAAAAACTAAATCCCATTGTCCCAGTAATCTTCGGGTTTAAGTTGAGTCATACATCGTTAAGTCTGGCATTATCATAATTGTTGAATTCTGTTTGACTTGCTGAAGGATTTTTTAAGCACTTTATTTCATGCACTGACTTTGTGCGCTCTTATCTGAAATCATAAAAACTCGTTAAAAACCTGCAGCGCCTGTTTTCAATCTGATTTCTACGTGTATAAGGTTGTCCGTTTAAAGTATTCTTAATAGTAGACACCATGTATCTGATACCACATCAATATTTTTTTTTTTTAAAAATACGAGTTAAATCACAGTTACGATTTCGGAGGATGGAAAAACATGTAGGGACATGTAGTATGCTATATAAAGTATTCCCCATATATGGACATAAATTATGCCAATATCTGCTATATGTGTGAAAATAGTCAATTCAATTTAATTCCGTATGCAATCAGCAAGCAAGATTCCATGCAATGGAACCTCGGTTTACGAACTTAATCCGTTCCTTGACCCTGTACGTTAACCGAAAAGGTCGTGATCCGAATTAATTGTTCCCATTGCAATTGAATGGAAATCCAAATAATGCGTTCTTAGTCATAGAATTTTTTTTCAACATGTTATGGCTTTATGTGTAGAAATAATACAGAAATAAAATCGTCGGATTTGTTAAAGTGTTTTGTTAATTAAGGATGAGCAAAATTAGAAAAACTTCGGGCACCATGGTTAAAAATTCCATTTCAGAGACCTAATAAAATCAAAAATTGAACCTTAACTCACGTAGAATGAATATATTTAAAATGGTTTTTTTTCATAGTTTTTGTAAAAGTGTAAAATTCCTCCTTAATTTTGTTAGAGATAACTCCATTTGTCTATAAATTTTGGATGGGTTGATTGACCACCGATCAAACTAATTGCCGAAAACTACTTTAATTAAATTTTTGCTCGCCCTAAAAGTTAATTTAATCGAAGAGTGGTTTTTATTTTATACAAATTATATTTCATTCAAACAAGTGCTGCTATTGAAATATAGCTCTGCATTATAACTTACTTTATACAATAGCCTCATATTAACCGTATTAAATTTACGTGACATTATATATATATATATGCATGCATGTGCTCCGTGCGTGCGTGTTCGTGAACCGAGGCATCGTTCGTAAAGCGAAACAGCACGTGGTGTTTGTAAACCGAGGTTCCACTAGAACTTACTTTGTACAATGACCCTTATTAACCGTATTAAATTTACGTGACATTATATATGTATGCATGTGCTCCGTGCGTGCGTGTTCGTGAACCGAAGCAACACGTGGTGTTCGTAGACCGAGACGTTCGTAAACCGAGGTTCCACTGTATGCCAGATTACGTCATATATGGACGGATATCATTTTTCCACTCTGTCTTTGGAGAAGGTCAGCAAAGCCCTGGTTTTAGAGGGATGAAGGGTTTTGACCCACATTTTCATCTCCCTCTCGCCCTCTATTGGCTAATCTTTTTCATCAGCAGATAAGTAGAATGGCAAAAGTGTTTGGCTTTCATAAGGAGGAGAGAGCATTGAATATGCAAATGTTGCGTTGCTCTTTTCCATCGGTCCAGTTTTAGCCCTAAGAGCCCGCGAGGGGGAGGGAAAATGGGGAAATAAAATATTAGCCTGTGAGAATGTCTCCAGGGGGATAATTCCCATATACGGACGATACAAAAGGCGTTTATTCAATTTTCGAGCCAGGCAACTGCAATTTAACGTTGTTTATCAGCTATTTGTTATTTTTCAAGTACGGATCTCAGGGGGCTCCTCTTCTTCTTCTTCTTCGGCTAAGAAAGTCTGGCTTTTCAAAACGAGGATCACAAACTAACGAGAATTGATGTTTTTTTCTGCTTCTTCTTCTTCTTTGCCGAACTCGAGAATGAGTTATGTGATATGAGCACGAGTGCAAAGCGAAATGCGGTGAAATTTCACTGGGAACATGGCGTTGTTTTTCTTCAACTCGCAGCGCCATCTATGTTGTTTTTATGCTCTCTATACGGTAGAACCTGTCTAAATGCATCCTGTGTAAATGAATAACCTCTCTAAAAGCATGAAATGGGGTGGTCCCGACTCGGCGCCTTAGTCCTATGTAATAATGAATAAACCTCCTTAAAGTAATAATAAATAAACCTGCCTAAACTAGTAATGAATAATCCCTCCTTAAAGTAGTAACGAATAAACCTCCTTAATGTAATAATGAATAAACCTCCTTAAAGTAATAATGAATAAACCTCCTTAAAATAATAATGAATAAACCTCCTTAAAGTAATAAAGAATAAACATCCTTAAAGTAATAATGAATAAACCTCCATAAAGTAATAATGAATAGACCTCTCTACAGTAGAAATGAATATATCTCCTTAAAGTTATAAAGAATAAACATCCTAAAGTAATAATGAATAAACCCCCTAAAGTAATAATGAATAATTTGTATTGGCCCCATGCATGGTTTGTAATCGGTGCACAACCTGCCTAAAAGCATATTTTTCATCGGGTGCAAGAGTATGCATTTAGACAGGTTCTACTGTATACATTGTCCCTATGTATTCGTATATGGTAGAACCTGTTCAAATGCATCCTGTGTTAAGGAAGAATCTCTCTAAAAGCATAAAATGTGCCGGTCCCCACCTTGGACTTATGTAAAAATGAATAAACCTCCCTAAGGTAATAATGAACAATTTTGTTGGCCCCAATGATTTTGTAATCGATGCACAACCTGCCTAAAAGCATATTTTTCACCAGCCCCAAGCGTATGCATTTAGACAGGTTTTACTGTATACATTGGCCCTATAAATACGGTAGAACCTGTGTGAATACATCCTGTATAAACGAATAGCCTCTCTAAAATCATAAAATGTGCCGGTCCCCACCTGGGACTTATGTAAAAATGAATAAACCTCCCTAAAGTAATAGTGAATTTTTCTTGAGCTCTTTTAGCAGAAAGCCAAGTGGTTGGAGAGCCCTCGTGGCAGTCTATAATAACTGTTCATTTGTGGGAGGGTCGTTTTCATGAATCTCTTGAAAAGATTCCATTGTGGCCATATTTCTGACCAGTGGTCAGTCGCTATTATGTGGTGTGTACGTGCACTTGAAAGTGGAGTGTATGAACGAATTGCCCCTATAGGTTTTTGTGGACAGAGGTCTCACGCCTGAAGAGCCTCGTCTCCGACTCAAATATGTCATCAAAAGATGTATGTGGGGACACTCAGGTGCGTTGTCAGGCCAGGGTGAAGGGGGAAATCCCCCTCGGGCCAATGTGGAGGGGAGACATAATGGCGACACTTAGCGCTGCAAATGCACATGGGGAAAAATACACATAACCTGTTAGAAAAACTCAACAAAAACATCCCAACATTTTTGAGTTTGCAGGTGTTGCTTCAATGCAACATCTCGGGTTGCACCAAATTCTAAACTACGAAGAAGAATATTGTTAATTCACAGACTTGCTAAAATTTACCTCAAAATTGAAACCATGGGAAAAATGCTGGTTTAATGCAACTGCAAACGCACAAAAGATCTGAAAATGCTATTGTTAAGGTAATGCAGAAGCTTCCGTAAATAGTTTGGATTCACTAAAGTATCCCATCTTCAAAACGCTTTCAACAAATGTGGTTTAGTCGAATTTCTATTTCAAATTTACGAAGAATATCAGTTGTGAAGGAACTTTTAAGAGATATATTTTGAAGAAAAGCACCTGAAATTATAAAGTTTATAACGAAGAAAATGTAAATATACGTACAGTGGAACCTCGGTTTACGAATGTCTCTGTCTACGGGCAAATCGGTCTACGAACACCATGTGTTGTTTCGCTTCACGAACGATGCTTCAGTTCACGAACACATTGCTCTGGAGCACCGATCAAAGGTCCGAGTTTCTGCGATTGTTTTACTAGTTTCAGCAGGACATCTTTGTTACGTATAAGTTTTGAAAAATACGAGAAATTTAAAAAATGTGTTGGATTTTCAAAGATTTAAATTAAAATCGATATTAGTTTCGAGGATGTAGCCTCAATTGCAAATATGATTACGCTATCGAGAACACAAGAGTTACTCACTCTCGAGAGATGGTTCTCCATTTGAGAGTTCATTATTTTCAACCGATTGCACTATCGAGAGCACTCTCAAGAGTTACTATCGAGATATGACTACTCTCACCTGGCTGTCCATTTGAGAGTTCATTATTTTTCAACCGATTGCACTATCAAGAACACTCAAAAGAGTTACTCTCGAGAGATGGTTGTCCATTTGAGATTTTGTTTTCAATTGATTGCGCTATCGAGAACAATCTCATCAGTTACTTGAGAGAGATGGCTGTAAAATTTGAGTTCCTTGTTTTCAACTGATTGCACTATCGAGAGTACTCTCAAGAGTTGCTCTCGAGATATGGTTGTCCATTTGAGAGTTCATTATTTTCAACTGATTGCGCTATCGAGAACACTCTCAAGAGATACTCTCGAGATATGGCTACTCTCAGATGGCTGTCCATTTGAGAGTTCATTGTTTTCAACCGATTGCCCTATCGAGAACACTCTCAAGAGTTACTCTCGAGATATGGCTACTCTCAGATGGCTGTCCATTTGAAAGTTCATTGTTTTCAACCGATGGCACTACCAAGAGCGCTCTCAAGAGTTACTCTCGAGAGATGGTTGTCAATTTGAGAGTTCATTATTTTTCAACCGATTGCACTATTGAGAACACTCAAGAGTTACTCTCGAGATATGGCTACTCTCAGATGGCTGTCCACTTGAGAGTTCATTGTTTTCAACCGATTGCACTACCAAGAGTTACTCTCGAGAGATGGTCACGAACAGGGTCAGGAAACGGATTAAGTTCGTAAACCGAGTTTCCACTGTATTTCTATTCAGTCATATCTAATTTGAGCTAAAATTTTCATGTAATAAGTCGATGATGTGTAGTATTTCCCCCTCCCCCATATCCACCCCTCCCCCACCATTTTCACTCTCCAAATACGATGATCAGTGTACCTTTTCTTCCTGTTGATGCTTTTCTTAAGGGAGTCTATTAAATGCTCAACCTGCCTTTGTGTTTTTCAAAAACTGTTTTTTCAGTCTTTTTTTTCTCGTGCCGTTTTTCTAGCGAAACCTGCGAAGGGGGGGGGGGACAGGTTTCGTTAGCCCATTGTTGGACGGAGGCCTCGGGCGGCCATTTTGCAGTGCACGTGCAAATCTCACCCTCACCCATAGCGGAGGGTGGCCACTGCGGTTGAGATGACCGGCAGGGGGTTCGGACCCCCGGGTGGCCACGGGGTTGTGACTGGGACTTTTCAAAGCCCTGGATTTTTTTATCTGAATATTTCAGATTGCTTCCATCTGGCCACTTTATCAGCGAGAAATCTTCCTTCGCCAAACAACAACACTCGGCCATTTCCTCGTAATTAAGATTCACACAGGTGGGTCGCCATCTTGGGAATCCGAGGAGTGTCAACCGGCCTTTTTTTAGTCGGGGAAAGTTTCACCTCTGTTTGCACCCTTGTTTCTGTAATGCGGTGTATTTCGACCGATGTGGGGAGATGTGCAAGTGGTCCTCAGGTGGCCCGCGTTATTTTGGGGGAGGACCGACATTTTATGAAAAAAATACTGTATGGCGTTCATTGCGTATTAGAATTGTATGATACAGTGGAACCTCTCTAAATGTATCCTGTATAAATAAAAGACCTCTCTAAAAGCATAAGATGTTCTTGTCCCGACTTGGAACCCTTGTATATAAATAAAGCTGTCTAAAAGCAAACCTGTCTAAAACTCTTTAACCTGCCTAAGAGCATAACCTGCCTAAGAGCATCACCTGTCTAAAAGCCAAACCTGTCTAAGAGCATTGCTTGTCTAAGAGCATAACCTGTCTAAGAGCATAACCTGTCTAAGAGCATAACCTGCCTAAGAGCATAACCTGCCTAAGAGCATCACCTGTCTAAAAGCATAATCTGCCTAAGAGCATCATTTGCCTAAAAGCAAACCTGTCTAAGAGCATTGCTTGTCTAAGAGCATAACCTGTCTAAGAGCATAACCTGCCTAAAAGCATCACCTGCCTAAAAGTATAGCCTGCATAAAAGCAAACCTGTCTAAAAGCATTACCTCCCTAAAAGCATAACCTGCCTAAAAGCATAACCTGCCTAAGAGCATCACCTGTCTAAAAGCCAAACCTGTCTAAGAGCATATTTTTCACTGGTCCCAAGTCACAATGTCCAGTCCAGCCTGGTCCAGTCGTAGTTTAGTCACTTAAAAAACATACTTCGGAGTGAGTATTTCGAGGGGTTTTAGCATCATCCTGTTGTTTAAAATTATCCCGTTAAAAGCCACGATGTTTGAAAAACATAAAAAAGGAGCGTTGTAAAAAATAACTTGCATCCCACCTTGCCAAAAAAAAATTGACTGCTGACATGCATCTTAACAAAGGTGTTGACTAGTGAATTGTTTTCGTCAATCGGAGTCACGGGTCCTAAAATGAATGATACAGAACCACGGGAGGTTGGTTTCCCATCAATTAGACAAAAAGACGCGAATGATATCATTTTTTTTTTGCGAAAAAGTAAGCCTCGAATGTGGAACTGTGGCGTCAAAGTCACGTGCTGTTCTTAATTTCGTGCACGCGCTGTTCTTAATCTCGTGCACACGTGCCGTTCCTAATCTCGTGCTTTTAGCAAATTTCCATTGTTCGTTGTTTTGAAATTCTATATAAATAGGAATTCAGTTCGGTTTTTGATGTTAAAATAACTAGTTCACGTATAACTTATTGTTGAATAGTTTATTTGGAAGTTATAACAACATCCGAAGATCTCTTATATACTGTAGCTAGAAAATGTTCTTCTCCTCCGTGTCGCGCCATATTTTATATGGACCATAATGAAGCGCGTTTAAAAATCCATAAATTCATCGTTTAAGAGGAAGGGAAGCCGTTAAAAACAACAGCAATCTTAATTGTCGACCCGCGCAAAAAGCTTATCTTCAATTTGTGCAAAAAAAAAAGTGTTTTACGAATAATTGAATTTTCCTCTCACGTGTGAAACGAGGATGAGAAGAAATTGAACGTGAAATGTGTGACAAAAGTGTTTTAGTCACTAGAAAAAGCTACTTGAAGACGCTTCTTTATTAGTAGGCTTACTTATGGTTTGTAGTCACTGATTTTATCCAAATAGGTTGAAATGTGCTATCCCTGGTGGACGAATTAGGTATATATATTTCAATTTACGAATACTTTAATCATAATGCTCTTTTTTAAAATTTCAGTTGGTGGTGACGATTACCTACCTGTGGTTTATCCGACAGAAGACACCAGTGGTCCTCAAACGCCCGTGTTCCTGGAGGAGCCCAAAGACGCTTACGTGGTCAAGAACAAACCGGCCACCCTGGATTGCCGGGTGTCCCATGCCCTGGAAGTGTTTTTCAGCTGCAACGGCAAGAGGCTGGACCAATACAAACACCACAGCCAACACGAATTCGTCGATCCCATGACAGGCGTCCGCCAGCTGGAGGTCAAGCTTGACGTGACCAGGAACGAGGTGGAAGAATATTTCGGAATGGACGGATACGGCTGCGAATGTTACGCCTGGTCATCCCAGGGACAGGTCAAGAGCAGGAGGGCCATCATCAGAGTTGCCTGTGAGTAAACACACTTCACTACTCTGTTGTCCTCTTTTCTGTTCTAAATACATGTACTAATCCAAATGTGGGTCATCTATGACCATGACTCCAGGGCCCTATTCCACAAAAATGTACAAGAATCAGTGTACAAGTTACAAGTATATGGAGTTGTAAATTATGGAGTTGTAGTATGGCATTCCACCAACGCACCATGTGTACGAGTGATGTCACAAAAGTACGAGTCTAAGGTGAAAAGAAAATGGCGTCTCGAGAAAATAAAATGCTACTTCTCTGTGCTTGGAAGCTAGAAAGGGCATAATTTTTGGTAAATTTAGCAGCAATTTGTCAAAAACAGATTAAGAGATCTTCACTGTCACTGGACCACGTGTTTATTCAATTAAAACGTTCTATTCTTATTCCAAATGCGTTCTAATACTTAATTTACGAGTAATCATTTACCTGTAACAAATTCACTAAAAGTTACGAGCGATTTGCTAATAGCAATATTTTTGTGGAACAGAACACTCGTAAACTGACAAAATTTGCTCGTAATTTGTAAAGTATGGTCTAACAAATTACAATTGTACAAATATTATCTGTGGAACACGACAACTTGTACTTTTTCTACAAGTATACTCCATACCCCTACAAGTACAAGACCATACTTTCGTAGAATAAAGCCCAGGTATGTCCATAAAATGTAAATATATACCATTCTTCATGTATGTCAGAACCCACGAACGCCATCTTTTTTACAACACTAGCCCTCCATCGTCGCCATTTTTGGCATTGTCCATTAGCACTCTATTTCCTAAAGTGAGGATACATCTAGAAACCCCGACGGATTTAATGTTTGGCAAATGCACAAAACCAACAATCATTTCGCACTGTCTCGACATCTTTCCCCAACCCCACATCCAATGTTCTCTCTTTCATCTTATCGTAGGAAATGCTCAGTCCTCTATCGATGTTTCATTTCTGAAAAATTCAACCATCAGTTGTGTCAGAGCACAGCTGAACTTTCAGCCAAAATTATGTTTCCGTTTTTCCTGTTTTTTTATTTGATGTCACAATCGGTTTCCTTCTTTTTGCTCTCTGGGCAGCCATTTTGCACCATATTTAAACAGTAACAACAACAACAGAAACAGCAGCAGCAGCAGTGGAACATCCAATGCAGATGCGGCAATTATTATAACACCAGACACGGGCAATAATACTTTTAACTGTTAACTGCAGGTTCAATGTGCCTTATTTTGGGGGAAAATATGATGGAAACAGAGGAAAACCTGGTAGTTTCAAATTCTCCCCTCAACTTAACAAACAGATCTGGAAACATGGCCGCATGCCTGGCACTCGTCATTATGCATATGCGCTCTCTTCATGGCCTACTTTCAGCTATTCTGATTGTGCTGTACAGTGGAACCTCGGTTTACGAACTTAAATCGTTTTTTGACCCTGTTCGTGAAGAGAAAAGTTCGTGATTCAAATCCATTTTTCCCATTGCAATTTATGTAAATCCAAATAATGCGTTGCTTGTCCTAGAATTTTTTTTTTAAACATGTTATGGCTTTATGCGTGGAAATAATACAGAAAGAAAATAAATACAAGAGTAATATTAGAAGAAAGCAGTTTAATAAATACATTCATGATTTCCAACATTATTGGAATTTAAGACACCCACGTGGTGTCGTCATGATGACGTTGCTGCGAATCAACTTCAATCGCAGATTCTGTTTAAGAAATTTACTTTAACAAACATTGTTTCCATTAGGAAAATGTGTATTATTCTACTCTATTTTGTTGTTAATTATATGATTTAAGTCTTATATCGACATTGGCGTGGATAAAACGAGAGACCAACTTTTGCCATATTTGAAATTGAGGCTATATCCTCCAAACTAATATCGATTTTAATTTAAATCCTTGGAAATTATAACATTTTTGATGTTACCTGTATATATTTAGTAAAACTTATCAATAACAAAGATGTTCTGGTGGAACTAATAAATCAATTGCAGAAACTCAGACCTTTGATCGGTTGGTCCGGAGAAATTTGTTCGTGAACTGAAGCATCGTTCGTGAAGCGAAACAAAAAATGTTGTTCGTAAATTGAGGTCCCACTGTATTAATTACGATTACAATTATTTCCAGGCAAATGATGGGATGGTTGCTTTAAAAATATTTGTGAACCCGACTTGTCAAGGTTTAGGCCCTTTAAGACCTCACATATATTTAAGCCTCTAAACCCCAATCAACTAACCGGGTCTGTGCCTGCCAAAAACGAAAATTAACATATATACTGTGGTTCGTTACGTGTTTAATATTGATAAAATTGAATCGAAACTAATTGCCTAACTTCTCCAACATACATCCCACTCTATTGAAATTGTTGAAGTTTCTCGGTCCCATATAAATGCAAATTAATCTTCCCTCGCCAAAAATAACGTGTCATTAAACGAAAACCGCTCGCAAAAAAAAAAGCGATAAGAAGTCAATGTTCAACCAATTGCTATCTCTACAAACTTGTATTTTCTAGAGCTTATGAAAGCCATGTTGGGATGATGATAAATTGCCGTGTTTTTGATTTTTTTTTATATTTCCTCTCTCGCTCTCTCTCTACTTTTTCCCATAACTTCAATTGACTGTGTGCTTGCGAGAGCGATTTTTAATACCCTTTTATCTATCGAAATATTGCTTTTTTTCTACACTCGCACCAATCCATAACTGCGTGAAGACCATCTTCGAAAAAGTCTGTTGCAGAAACAGGAAGTTGTGATCTTGTTTTTTGACTTTGGGAACACGGAGTCGTAAATCTTAAGACAAGTTCGTGGCCCTAAAGGCGGACTCATTTTAAAGGACTGTATATCGGTTTCTTACCCTCATCAACAGAAACAGAAGACTCGGCAACAAGTTGTCGAAAGGCAACTCTGCCATATTGGCTTACATGTTGCAGGAACAGGGACTCCCCTACTAATAATGAATGGTGCAAATAATTGGCGTAATTAATGAAGTCATTTCGAATGTATCTGAAACTGAAAAGTGTGGTCAAAACGTTGGGAAACCCAAGTTGAAACAGTATAGCTGCCTGCAGTCACGAAAAATGGATTTTATCCTAGCTGATCGAAAACTGATTTCAATTGAATTGATGCGCAAATGATGCATGGCAAAAATTAATACTCCCTCTGGTCCCATAATAATAGTAGCGAACGAAAATAGAACGCCACATTTATTATAAAAAAACTAGAATAAATTAAGCAATAAATTAAAAATGTGACTCCTAGTTTTTTTATCTTGAGTACGTGTTCAGAAAGTTTCTGGTTTTTTCAAGTTTTTCGATCTTTTAAGGTTTTTCAAATTGTTCAAATTTAACAAGTTTTTCAAGTTTAAAGTTTTTCGAGCTTTTAACGTTTTTCAAATTGTTCAAATTTAACAAGTTTTTCAAGTTTAAAGTTTTTCGAGCTTTTAAATAAGTTTATCAAATTTTTCAAGTTTGAAGTTTTTCAAGCTTTTAAAGTTTTTTAAATTGTTCAAATTTAACAAGTTTTTCAAGTTTGAAGTTTTTTGAGTTTTTAAAGTTTATCAAATTTTTCAAGTTTGAAGTTTTTCAAACTTTTAAAGTTTTTCAAATTGTTCAAATTTCTCAAGTGTTTTAAGTTTTAAGATTTTCAAGTTTATCTCCATAATCTTTGCATTTACGTCCACAGTTATTTTTCTCAAAGAATCAACATTAGCATAAGATTCATCTTGACAATTATTTTCGGAATCACGTATCCAAATTCTCGATGAGCGGATAAAACTAAAAAATGTCACGAAACATCGATTTTGATCGAAGACTTCGCAATTTTGCGCTACCACATTATAACTTAAACTACATTCGCCAATAATTCACCTTTAAATATTCACTCGCTCCTATGCACTCTCTTTCAACTTGGATTTTTAATAAGAATTCAATGAGCAGAATGATAATGTATTAATTTCGTTTTCCATTCGCAATTTATTTGGAAATCCACCGAACTGCAATTAGACATGCCGAAAGTTCGTTTGACGAAACTTCATTATCGGATGTAAGTTTCTTCGAAAGTACCAATGGGCTTTTGGGGCATTTCCCAAACCTGGCATCGAGCATTCCCAAAAGTTAATTCCAGAAATTAATGAAAGTTTGGAGGAAAACAAGAAAGGTTTCGCAATTAAGCTCAATAAAACAAGGCAGAACAGATTTTATTAGGAAATTTCGTCGGATTTCACTCTCGTAAACTTTTCCCAAAGGCGATATTCGAGTCTGGCTCATTTGAAATTCGTCTTAATTAAGCCCAAAAACGCACACATACTGTAGTAGCTACTACTACTCATTCCCCACCTTATTATAAAACCGTAATGTCATCGGATTCATGGTCGTATATATATATAAAACGTGTTGTTTTCTTCGTTATAAAACTTGATTTTTACGCTGGGCATTAAAGGGGTTAATGGGGGGAATATTTACTAAACTATCGACTTAACTGCCTGCTTCACAAAAGGCTTTTGTTTAAAGCGCTTTTAAGCTCTATTGCCACCATAAATTCTTAACGCATTGGGTGGAGAAGACACTGGATTGCGTATTCGAGACAGCTAAACCGATAGTTTACTTTAGACCGAAATTAAGAGTAAAAAAAAGTGCGACTCAATTTTCATCGGTGGTGCTTTTCATCCAAGCAGCTAACCTTAATGACTGAAACGCTGAACAGTTTACGGGTAGTCGATGTTAGGGCCAAATTAAGCTGATGGGGAAAAAAAAAACTTACTTTATAGTACAGGCAATGCGTGTACATGGCATGACTCGTGTATTATGTAACATGACTTATTCATTGTACACGTGGATAGACCATAAATTGGATTGATCTGGATTTATGCAATCATATAAAATGCATGTTTGTGGCCTTAAATATTGTATGATGTGTATGTATATCCAATGTATGGGCCATACCATACATGCTAGTGTACAGTATACAGTGAAACCTCGGTCTACGAACACCATTTCTTGTTTCGCTTTACGAACGCTGCTTTCAGTTTGCGAACACATTTCTCTGGACCACCGATCAAAAGTCCGAGTTTCTGCGATTGTTTTACTAGTTTCAGCAGGACATCTTTGTTACTAATAAGTTTTACTAAATACGAGAAATATCAAAAGTGAGTTAGAATTTCCGAGGATTTAAATTAAAATCGATATTAGTTTCGAGGATATAGCCTCGATTGCAAATATGGCAAAAGTTGGTCTCTTGTTTTCTCCACGCCAATTGCAGATGAAATGGATGAGAATCCATGCATCGATGACGTCGATTTGAGACTTAAATCATCATGGATGTATATATTTATTTATTGTTAAAATATTAAACTGCTTTCTTCTAATATTACTCTTACATTTATTTCCTTTCTGTGCTATTTCCACACATAAAGCCATAACATGTTTTAAACAAAAATTCTAGGACGAAGAACGCATTATTTGGATTTGCATTAACTGCAATGGGAAAAATGGATTCGGATCACGAACTTTTCGGTCCACGAACAGGGTGGAGAAATGGATTGTTCGTAAACCAAGGTTCCACTGTAGTATATGAAAATTGAAAGGATTTACGGCGTAACACAGTCACGTGCATTTTTATGAAGATGCACGTGCTGGTTTTGGTCTCGTGCACGCGCTGCTCTTAATCTCGTGCTTTTAGGAATTCCATTGTTCTTTGTTTTGGAATTTAAAAAAAAAATGGAATCCAGTTCAGTTAAATTTATTGCAAATAAATTGTTCCCATATAACTTTAATATTATTGAATACACATTTGGAAGTTATAACAACATCCAAAATTGGTGTTGACTTGGGCGTGATCAAATTTTGGGTGTTGTTTTAACTTCCAACTAAACTGTAATCAATAATAAGTTATATGTGAACAATTTGTTTTAACATCAAGAAGTGAAGAAAAGCTAAACTGAACTGTTGGAATTCCTAGAAGCACGTGATTAAGAAAATAATTCTTAAAAATAATTATTAAATAAATAAACAGCACGTGCATCTTCATAAAAATGCACGTGACCATCTGATATAACATTGTTGAATATCTTATAATATAATGATATTATAATTGAGCCTGTATAAGTCCTTCACAACTTCTGTACGGATATATACTAAAAAAATCGGATTTTGTCCCAGATATGTGAAGTTTCTCTCCTATAATCATTAGGGTCATTCTGGATCCTGTTTTTATCCACTGATAAAAGCTACTGATAATCGGTTTAAGATTTTCTGAAGGCTTCGATACAAACACTGACAGCCATCAAAGCAGGAAATAAAATTCGGATACAATATGGCGATCGTTCCGTCATCATGTTAAAAGGGTTTCGATGTTAAGGCAGCTGTGGGGGGTAAAAAAGAGCGGGATAAACACATAGGATGGCATCGTTTCATAACGACGAAAAGACATGTTCGTGTTCCACGTAGAAAAACACGAAAACGACTGACCATCGAGTTAAGCGAACGACATCTGATAAATTAGAAAACTGTGTTTTCTACCAGGATTAAAAACCGCAGACGACGATCCAAGATGGCGACCTCAGACGATTCAAAATGGCGGATAAAGTTAAGCCGGATGCAACAAGCATTACAATAGTAGTTTAACGTTAAGTTGGGCCGATCGATACGAAATAAAATGCTGGTGCTTTTGGCTTTATCCTTCCTTTTATGTTAGAGAGAGAGAGACATTTGGGAAATTGGTCAAACGTAGGGCCGAAGCAGCAATTGCATCTCGTTGAATATGTTTCGCACAATGGCGGCTTTTATGAGGGCATTTCGAAGTTTGGCATTTAAACGACATGCGCAATTTTCGCTCTTTTTAAAAGTGAAACCACGAACTGCTGTAGTTGCATCAAACGTGTGCTGAATGACTCCCATCCGCATCTCCATACATTTTAACCAGTTTGAGAAAGGTGCTAAAAGTCAAACGTATGGCAGTCAATTCTGTTTACACGAATACAGTGGAACCTCGGTTTACGAACTTAATCGGTTCTTTCACCCTGTTCGTGATCCGAATCAATGTTTTCCATTGCAATTAATGTAAATCCAAATGCGTTCTTTGTACTAGAATTTTTTTAAAAACATTTTATGACTTTATGTGTGGAAATAATACAGAAAAGAAATAAATATAAGAGTAATATTAGAAGAAATCAGTTTAATATATACATCCATGATTTCCAACATTATAGGAAATAAAGACTAAACCCACGTGGTGTCGTCATGCTGACATTGCTGCGAATCAACTTTATTCGCAAATTGTTTAAGAAACTTACTTTAACAAACATTGTTTCCATTAGGAAAGTGTGTATTATTCTACTCTATTCTCTCGTTAATCACATGATTTAAGTCTTAAATCGACGTCATCGATGGATTCTCATCCATTGCATCTGCAATTGGAGTGGAGAAAACGAGAGACCAACTATTGCCATATTTGCAATTGAGTCTCATCGTATAGACAGAGACGTTCGTAAACCGAGGTTCCGCTGTATTTAAAAAAAATAATTTGAATTTCGCGAAATTAAAGAAGGTACATGTAATCGATGGATTTACAAGAGATACTTTCTATCAAAGCTTTGTAAAGAATAGACGGTAGATCGTTTCATGCAATTAGTCAAGGAATGGATTTCAACCAAATTTCAAGTAGGCTGAAATCCATTTCGTGACCGCACGCAGTTTGACTTCAATTTGTGAACCGGCATTCATTAATTCGTATAATAAGCTCATTTATATTAGATGTTGGAAGTCGGTAGGAAACCAGCAGAGATGTCAAGGGTGAAAAACTGCTGGCTTAGCTTAAGATTTACTAGAAGGATTCTTAGACAGGCTGACGTCACACAGTGCCGATGTTTATTGGTGGGAGCAATAAAACGTAAATACACATTGAAGTTCGATAACCCGCAAGGTCCTGTTGCTCGAGGAAATTAATTGAAATTCAGACAGCAAGGACGTTGTCGAGGTGATGTTAGTTTATCCAATTCTCATCAAAGCAAATGTTGACGATGCTCATTTTGGGCACTTGGCCAGAACACCCACAAACTAAATAAAACAGAGTATCAACTGAGGAAAAACTTGGATGGGACCTCCCTAATTTAGGCAATACTTCAACCGAAACTAAAACAATAAGACATATAACACACAGGCTTAGCTGAAGCGATGCTAATTGCACTTATACGAAAATAAAAAACGT
The DNA here is from genome assembly GCA_034698625.1 of Julus scanicus. NCBI lineage: Eukaryota > Metazoa > Arthropoda > Diplopoda > Julida > Julidae > Julus > Julus scanicus. The sequence goes on along the minus strand of JAQGBW010000936.1, from coordinate 6,370 downwards.
GAATTGGCGAATGAAATTGGATAAGTTGGACCCCTATCTTTATTGAGGAGTTTAAATGAATGTACTATTGGGCTCAGTTTTAAACATCAATCTGCGAGATAACAACCACACCCCCAATGGAAAAAAAACAATATGGCCATATAGTATGCAATATTATCTCCCATATGGCAATTTATATAATATTCGATCTCTTTATAACTTCCATTTATGGTTATATATTGCCATAACAGAAGTGCGCCAAAATGGGAATATATTTTTGCGGGGGCACGTATGGGGATATATGTGCACGTATAACCTGGTCACATTATCTATATTGGCATATATGATAAATTCTAGATTAAAGTGCTATGTATGTCAAACTTCTCAAATGTCAAATTTGACATCTATAATTTATACATCCGAGATGTATCATTTATGGATAAGATGTCAAGTATGTCTATATGTGTCCAATATTTCCGGTAGACAATTTATAGCATTTACCGTATACAGTGGAACCTCGGTTTACGAACGTCTCTTGTTTACGAACAAATGGGTCTACGAACACCACGTGTTGTTTGGCTTCACGAGCGATGCCTCAGTTCACGAACACTTTTCTCTGGACCACAGATCAAAGGTCCGAGTTTCTGTGATTGTTTTACTAGTTCCAGCAGAACATCTTTGTTACTTTAAGTTTTAGTAAATACGAGAAACATAAAAAATGTGTTAGAATCTCCGAGGATTTAAAGTAAAATCGATGTTAGTTTCGAGGATGTAGCCTCAATTGCAAAATGGCAAAAGTTCGTCTCTTGTTTTCTCCACGCCAATTGGATGAGAATCCATCGATGACGTCATTTGCGACTTAAATCTTATAATTAACAACGGAATAGAGTAGAATAATACACATTTTCCTAATGGAAACAATGTTTGTTAAAGTAAATTTTCTTAAACAGAATGTGCGAATGAAGTTGATTCGCAGCAACGCCAGCATGACGACACCACGTGGGTTTAGTCTTTATTTCCTATAATTTTGAAAATCATGGATGTATATATTAAACTGCTTTCTTCTAATATTACTCTTTTATTTCCTTTCTGTATTATTTCCACACATAAAGCCATAACATGCTAAAAAAAATTGTCAAGGATAAAAAACGCATTATTTGGGTTTACGTTAATTGCAATGGGAAAAATTGATTCGGATCACGCACTTTTCGGTTCACGAACAGGGTCGAGGAACGGATTTAGTTTGTAAACATACGTTCCACTGTATATCCCTATAATGATTCAGGGTAGAATTGTTTCGCCCAGAGCAGCATATAGTAGGTCAATTAACTCCTCATTCAAATTTTCCTTACCATTCTTGGGTCATTCTTAAACCGCGAGTTCAAACTTTACATTGCAAGTTGTTTCACGTATAAATTGACCGATGTTGTCAAAAGCGAATATTTTTTTTCCAAGATGTACAGTACTGTATGTATAGTAGGGGGAAATATCGCCATGCGAAAGAGTGCTAACTATTTCTCAGTTTACTTTAGGAGAGACCTTCCCGAAATTTCTGGCAGCTGTTTTACGAGCATAATGTTAGACGAGATACTAGTTTGCAAAAATGCGTGGCCCATAACTTAAAAGAAGAAACATAAAATGACAATTTGAAGAATTGCCTTTGAACGCTCCAGGGAGGATCATATTTGGAGGTTTATGATATGGAAGAGACGGCCTTACCTCCCAAGAGATCGTTAAGGTGGGTTTGCACCACAGGAAACATCTGGAAACATCAAACAGAAACACTGAACACAAACTTCCAGCATGTTTTTTGAAACATGTGTCCCAAATTCATTTCTTGAAACAAAAGCGGAGCTCAGCTTTATATTGGCTGGTCATAGTGCTTTTGTCAACGACTGTATTTCATGATGTAGACTATTTGGCCACGTGCTTTCCGTGTAAAAACCACGTGGTTAAACTGTGCTACGTCATCATGTACAGTCCTTGGTAAAAGCACCATGACCAGGAAACATCAGGAAACATTTTTTCCTTTGATTTTTCCGTTTTTCAACAAACGTTTTACAAAATTTCGGGACACACCCGAGGTAACAAACATTTGTCAATGTTTCTGTTTCATGTTTCCTCACCTACCTTTAGAGTAACACCTTAGTTAAAATAGCAACGTGTGTGATAGTTAATTTGTTCTTGGTTTTTCTGAAATTTTGTTAAAAAGCATTTCGACTTTGGAATTTTATTTTTTGTCAAAATAAAAAATGTAATCCACGCAGGATTTTCAAATAAATATTAAAATTTCCAAAAAAAAGTGTCTATTGTGAAAACCGAGTCAACACACAAATAGTTCGTAAAAACAAAACTTTCTTTTAAAACATTATAAATTGATGTTTTATGGTGCATTAAACGAAATACTAACAAGAACATTGGAAAACCTATAGCCATGGAGGAATTTTTTAAGGTAAATCAAAAGTGATACATATTTAATGATGAGGGGAAATGCAAAGCTTCTGAAATATTTATACTCCGAAAAAACAAACAAAAATCGTTAAGCTAATACAGCTGAGTATATAAAGAAAGAGGATTGGACTTTTTAAATACCTACAGTACAGAAAAAAGCATTATACGTGCTTAAAAATTAATGAAAAATCAAAAACATTTGCCGTTAATATTTAACTATTAATTCGCATCAATAATGCAGCTGCAGAAAACGAGGCAAATGTACATTTATTCAGTTTGACATCAATGCTATCAGCCCACACAGATAACAATTTGCAGACAACAAATTTTCTGAAAATATGAAAAACGTGCAGCTTCTGCCTTTTAGGAAAGTTATTGATAAACTTAAGCTAAGATGGATGCTTTTATGGTTGCAAAAGTAAGTCACGTGCGTTTTTATGAAGATGCACGTGCTGGTTTTAGTCTCGTGCTCGCGCGGTTCTTAATCTCGTGCTTTAAGGAATTCCATTGTTCTTTTTTTGGAATTATATAAATTAGGAATTCAGAACAGTTCAGCTTCTTAATGTTTAAATAAATTTGTTCACATTTTTGTTAATCTAAAAATTGCGAGGTTAAAAGATACTTTTCTATAAAAGTAGATGTAAGACAATTTACTACAACCTGAAGAAACACGACGTTTCGGTTAAATTAGCCATCATAAGGTTCCCTACAAAGTATTAACATAAAAAATAGAAGAATATTTGCGTGGGAACAAAATGAAATAGGTACAAAGTAAGTAAACTACTTTTGAATATTGATGCATTTTTATTAAGGTGGTATGTTGTGTGGACAACGAGAGCGCAAAAATATCGTTTGAAACAAAGATCACGGGAAGATGAAGAAACCTTACCCAATTTTGGCTCATATTCATTTAAAAATTCAAATAATTCTGGTAGAAATTGAAATCCAACATCTTATATTGAGTAAAATGCGTAGTTGTAAAGTAGGTCATCTGCCATGCGATTATGTGCGATGAATAAATAAATGCCTGAAATGTGAGAAGGGGATCCTCAACAATATATAATTATCTCGTCTCTATTATACTAAATAACCACTTGATGATGGAGAAGACTATAAAAATAGGAAACTTGAAAGATTCCTACTTGTGGGAAATATTTCTCTACAAATTTTAAACATTTAGGACATTTTTATCTGATAAATAGGAGGAAAATTGTATGAAGTAGGACGATTTTTAGTTTTCGATTATTTAAGTTATGAAATGCACAAGAAACTTAAGTGTTCTCCTAAAATAGGAAAATACTAGAGATATTTGAATTAAAACACGCATATTTCCGTTGATTATAACCATTAAAATCCGAGATAAGTCATGGATTATAACCTAGTTGAAAACGTGTTTTCAGCTAGGATTAAATCCATTCCGTGACCACCACTCATATTCAGCACCTACATATGTACGTTTCACTTATGTCATGAATTATTTACGAGTAATTCGTTTTGTAATAACAGAAAACTCCCAAAAAAAGATGTATGAAAGGTCGCCAAAGTCAACCTTCTCCCTCTTCTAAACTGAAAATGCATTAAATCGAGATAAACCTATTTGTAGAAAAAAAGCCCAAAAAAAAAACAACTTATCTTTATTAAACGTTCAGTGAATACCATTGTTCCTTCTTCAGTTATTTTAATAGCCACCTTTAAATAAGCAGACCTTTCAATATCTATTTCAAAGATCTTCGCATTACAAATTCATTGTTTTTTCTTCCCCCTTTGGTTAGCATAGAGTCCAGTCAGCAATACGATGGCGTCGAATTTTTTTTTTTTGCACATAATATCTCTTATTAATGCTATGAATAATTTAAGGTAGAATAATGCTTTGCTGCTGGCTACTCGTTATCGAAATCTTGAATTCTGAAAAATGAAAAAAATTAAATCTACCTGCCTCGCACTTGCATGGATTGTGCATCCTGCCAAACGAGACATGTTTAATAACAGTAGAAAATTTCAGAAAATGTTACTCCTTATTTCCCATAATAATAGTAGCGAGTGAATATTTAAAGGGGAATTATTGGGGAATGCAGCTGTAAGTTATGTCGTAGCAAAATTGCGAAGCCTTCGATCAAAATCGATGTTTCGTGACATCTGTCATTTGTTTTGACAACATCTTTCAATTTTTAGGTTAACCTATAATTATTACTAATTTTTACTACTTTTTAATTTCATCCGCTCATCGAGTTTGGAAACGTGATTCCGAAAATAATTGTCAACATGAATTTTATGCTAATGTGGATTCTTTGGAAAAACAAAACTGTGGACGAAAATGCAAATATTATGGAGAAAAACTTGATAAATTTAAAACTTGAAAAACATGAAAAAATGAAAAACTTAAAATTGCGAAATTTGAAAAACTTGAAAACTTGAAAACTTGAAAAACATGCAACACTTGAAAAACATGAAACGCTTGAAAAACGTAAAAACTTGAAACACTTGAAAAACGTAAAAACATGAAACACTTTTTTTATTGAACATTAATTTATCCCCCAGTTGGGGGAAGCGCCGCTTACATGAAACACTTGAAAAACGTAAAAACTTTGAAACTTTAAAAATTTGAAAAACATGAAAAACTTGGAACACTTGGAAAACATGCAACACTTGAAAAACGTAAAAACATGCAACACTTGAAAAACTTGATAAACTTTGAAAAATGTAAGATGAAAATCTTATACATATTCCTCTTAGCAGAAGAGGCACCATAAGATCATACCTAAGAGTAATTTATTTAACGAAATTAAATTAATTAACGATATTATTTTTTAAAAAAACTTTCTGAACACTCAAAATAAAAATTAAGAGTAATATTTGTAATTTATTGTTTAATTTATTCTAGCAGTTTGATAATAAATGTTGCGTTCTATGTATATTTTCTTTTCCTACTATTATTATGGGACAGAGGGAGTATTCTTTATATGAGAATTGTATGTGGATGTACCATTAATCAGATTTTAATCTAGAAACTTTGAACGTTGGAAATATTTTAGTTAAAATTGTTTATGTTTTACCCAAATACCTATAGTTTTCTTCCTCAAATTTCTTCTTTATCCTATAAAATATCTTTCAAACTGTCCAAAATTCCTGAAAGAGTATTATTGTATTGTTTTAATGGGCATTTTTGGGTCGTCCAGGTCAGGTCAAGCGCGTTGTGCAGGTTTCGAGTTGTTTGTTCAATTACATAGCTTAAAACAATGCCGGATTAATGCCGCCTCAAATTTCTTTTAATCCCACTCGACTTTCGAGGGTCGCTCGTGTTGAAGTCAGCTTAAGGTAGTGAAATTCGGAAATCCTCATCCGGAAGTGGGTTTCTGGGTGGCCACCGTCGTTTCCGTAATACGTTTTGGCATTTCTCCTTCATCTAATCCTCATGGCTTAACGAAATAACTATAAGCAAAACCCCCGTGTCCTCCTGTTAAGATTTCGACAATAAAGATGGCTTCCCCCTGGAAATAGTATATATATGATACATTCTTCATACATCTATTGTTTTAGATTAATAATGTTGCTCCATTTTTAGAACAGACTTCAGAACTTTAACATCAGTTTTCCAAGATGGCAGCTTGGTATAGAATAGAGAGATTTTAGCACACTAATGCCGTATTCACACTTACCGCACTTTCGTGCGTCGCCGACGACAACGCCATCTGGCGAGCAACGCACGCAATTCGGTGTCGATTCACACTTGCCGAACACAGAGAGAATGTGCGTGCCTGTAAACATTGGAAAATTACCAAATTTTCCAGTTTTTAAATTAAATTGCGATAAAATAAGAGTTTTAAATATAAAATTTAATTTATTAAACCAATTATTTCGTTAAGTACACCGCGTATTAAATTGCACTAACGATAAGTGCATGCGCGTGCACATAAGCCTATATATATATATGCGTACACCG
>JAQGBW010000935.1:0-31638 GCA_034698625.1 Julus scanicus | reverse complement strand
GGATTTGTGGCTTAACTATGCTCTGGCTTAAATTAATACCAGGCTAATTTAAGCCACGATGGATATCCCCACCATATCAAAAATATTGAAAAGATTGCAACTTATAGACAGCAGTCTAATTGCCGTAAAATCCATAATACGAGAAGATAAATCAAAATACTTTTTATGAAATAAACACTATAAATGCGAATGCCCCTAAATAACTGTTAGCATCCAATTAATACAATATAGCAGATGATATTGTCGCGCCAAGACAGTTCCGATGTATTGTTCAAGATCTCATATCCGGCATTTTAATGCTATTTTACGCAAAACCGAAACTAAATTTGCGTGCGTTTAGGACACAGAAATGACAAAGCTGGCATATGCTCAAGGGCGCCATTCCTGCTCCGCATCCATTATTATAGTAAAATGCATTAGTGACATGCATAACAGTATGCTGCATTAGCTTGGTAAAGTAAACGGTGGTAATGTGTCAGCAGTTGCAATTTGCCGTTATTACGCTCGTTTTTTAAACTTGACAAACAAGCTGAAGGTTCCATCTTTGCTTTGGAATTACTCCTCTGAAACGCCAGTAGCAAGTGGCTGAAAAAATATGCTCTTAGTAGCGGTTGCGCAAAGTTTGTAACACAGATCTCTGTGCTTCAAAGAAAAACCTGTTAAGTTTTTCGGCCACTGAACCAGCTACATCCATTAGGAAAAGAACCTAAGTTTATATGAACCAAACAAACTTGTCTAAACTTTGCTTTGTTGGTAGGATGCATGTTGACTTGTTAAGTAGTCGGGGCGGGGGAATGAGATTAATGAGCGGAAGGATAGGATCAGTCAGTCAGTTTTTTTTTTTTTTTTTTTTTTTTTGCAGAATGTATTTAATCGGTGGAATGTATATCTAAATTCCCACAATTTGCAAAAAAATCTCCAAGAATCCGTTTGCAGGATTACAACGTTATTAATCAACATTGTGCACAAATATCTTAAGTTCTGTCCAAGGCGTGGTCGACTAATTTCTCCTAATGTATGTCTAGACTAACAATGTCGTCAGATACGCTCTGTTATCCTGCACTTTTACCACATTGTATATACTTGTCACTGTGAATCCATAATGTTGTTATTATCCAAATTGCATTGCTTTATTCAAACCTAATAAAAACATGGGTTCAACAGTTTTATCAATCTCTCATATTGAATTAAAGTATACGTTTAGTGTTTCGAAATATACATATACCATGAAAGTGTATCTTTTAAAATAAAGCATTAAGTAAGTAATTTAATATGATTGTATTATAATTATTTTGTTTAACTTTATTGTTTGCTTTATTTTTCATTTTTCTTCAGCACTCGTGGTGAATGACGTTTTCATACGAGTATTATGGATCTTTCGAAATACATTTTGTTTTATTCACATGTTAATTAAAATTCCAATGGATGCTTATAAATTTACGTTTTATGCAAAACCGAAAAAAAAAAAACATTAGAATATTCAATTTTAATAGTTACTGATGAAAATTTCAGTGGCATTATACGAAACATAAAGACTTCTAAATATGTTTCCATAAATACCAAATCATAATTGGCATATCAAAATCATGTTTATTAACTCATCTGAAACTGATTTTCAGATAGTATCTTAAAACAGAAAAATACGGAAAAAAAATTCCATTTTTGTTCGAAACTTTAGCATCAAATTGGATTTCTACATTACTTATATAATAAGTCGAAATATTGAAGAATGTTATGAAATAACTTAACATTTAATACATTACTACGGTGCCAGTTGCGAAATTAATTAAAAAGTATACCACAAACGTTAGTTTATCTTTTTTTCCTGAACTTTTTTAGGAATTGGTTTTGGATTGACCTGTAGATTTGGAATCTTTGGTAAATAATGTCGAGATTCGCCCAAAAACTCTGACATTATATTGGTGTACATCTTTTTGGAAAAAAGGTTTTTCTTAGACGATATTAGAGTCCATTACCTCAAATACAGAAACAATGCCATGATAATATTGTTAGTTATCACTGCACAATTTATATTCACTCGTTCAGAACGAATCGCTCACCAAGGATTGTTATTTTTGAAAAATTGAATTTGGTAGGAATTTAAAATAAAAAAAACTTGCATTGATTCTTATATTAATATCCACATTGATTTTTGGATTTAAGCGATAATTAAAAATACCTTTACATAAAACCGTTAATACTATAATTTCAATGTTGGTAAGCTATGTTAAAATACTTGAAACTTGTTACTCTACTATGAAAATCTAAATCCTTAAATCGCGTCAGTGTCCGTTCCATCACATTCATTGGCGTATTTGTAAGGTAAAGTACACATTATCCAACTAACCGTATCCTGTGCAATCCGACATCCCTGCAACTAATTCCCGTAAACGCCAAACTTGTTTCGTGAATGTACTCGTCGGGTGCGCAGTGTTAAACGCAAAAGTGCGCGAGAAAAGCCATTGTTAACTGAAGCACCAAATCGGATGCTTAATTAAGCTGCTCGTAATACCGGAAGGAATTACAAAAATTGCCCAGTAATCCCCGTACGGCTCGTCTGCATAAGACCATAAACGTGAAGTGCGGTTTACGTGCGGAATCTTGGTCTAATTTCCAGTAATTTAGAGGCAACTTAGGGCCTCACGCATTCGATAAATAAGCTTAGCACCGCTTGTTGTAAGGTGTTCCGGAACGGAAGAACAGGAGGAACCCTGGCGCCTCTTCAAGGTTTAGCAGGCCTGACAAACCGCTGTCGACAAAAATTCGGAATGGCTTCTGTGACCCCCAACCCCGCCAATAGGTAATCTAGCAAATATTTCACTGGAGACATAATGGAGTAAAGACAGCAGGCAAAATGGGGAATGCCTCCATAAAGCAATTTCCTGGTTTAAGACTAAAGCCTGCGGATTTGGAATCTTAGGAAGATGTTGCCGAGATTCGTCCAACACCTCTGACACTATATCCATGCACATCTTTGGGGTAAAATGCCTTCTTAAGACGGTCTTAAAAGTTAATTACCACCAATGCAGAAACATTACCACTTTAATATTGTTTGTTATAACTTCACAATCAGGCATATCAGGGATTCTTGTTTTTTCAAAAACAAGAATCCCTGATGGGCCTGATTGGCCATTGATAATAGTAGGAAACTTAAAATCGAAAACATTTTGCACCGATCATTGTAATGTCTACACTGTAAAAACGTAGTCTTATTTTAAGACTGATTTCGTGACTGAAACATTTATTTTGTCATTTTAGCATCTTAAAAGTCATGTTAAGTTACGATACACGTCCTTAGAAAAAAGATGACTGAATTCAGTCACCTAAAATGTTATTTAAGTTGCAATTCATGTCTTTATTTATAAAAATAAATATAATTCAGTCATTCAAAATGACTTATTCAAAGATAGGATTATGCCAAGTTGCACACGTCGTCACACGTGTACCAGATTCATACCACTATAACACTACATAATTGTGTATATGATTCTGTACATGGCTGTGTGACATTGTGACAAATATTTGCATTGTTTTTATTCGAATTGCTTATAGCTTATTCTTCAAACTAAATATTCATGCATAGTAAAAGCTCGGAGTCATGCACGAGGCTTAACGATCGTTAAGTTTAAAGGTAAGACATTATCGATATGTCATATTTACTATGTACAAAATTAATTATAATACATGTAAATGTCTTTGTATCTTCCCTCGATCTCCTCCAGCTCGATCTTTAACGTATATACGAAGCAGCAACTCGTTGAAGTTCTGCTTAATTATCATTTGACACCAGTCTTAGCAATGATATAATCAATTTTAAATTAATTATAATAGATATGTATTTAAATATAGATAAATTTTAATTTCAGCCTTTTTCGGGATTTTCCCCGTTATTTTTTCTGTCCGCCAACCATTACCCTTCCTTTTATTACAAAACTTCCCACGTAAGAAGTTGGCTCAGTGGTATAGGGCGTTAGGTTGTTACGTTGAGTAAGTGCATGCGGTTCTCAGGATCGATCCTTGCTGGCCATCGTCTTTTTTACATTTTAAAATTGAATTAAGACGTTTTATTGTGTATAAGACGCTTAAAAAAAGAACCATATAAGGTCTTGATTTTGTCTACAAGACAAAAACACGTAAAGGATCTTATATTAAGGCATGGCATTTTTACTGTGTATATTGATTTTTGGTGTCAAATTAGAGATAATGAGGAATGTGAATATTTTGAAAGCTTATTAATGCAATCATTTTATAAGGATAGTTTAGAAACATTGTTAGATTCTAAAAGTGTAAACTGTGACCAGGAAAGTTGCAAATGTACAGTGACAATTGCAGTGGCAAAGTTTTTTTGCGTTAAAGTTACATGTCAAATTTGTATTATGAACCATCGTCATCGAGCAAGATAAGGATGGTTTATAAAACCTAGCGATTTTTAGACTTTTTAAACTTTTTTTTAACTTATTTAAATTTTATGAGTGAAGCAATTACCTGATCCGTTGCATTTATGAGGCAGAATGTTTTGGTTCAGAGGGCAGAGCCGTCCTGGGCCAGCACCATCGGGTAATTGCGGTTGACCATCAGTGCTGAAAGAAAGAAACCTTCTCAAGTTATTGTAGCAAGCAATGACATTAAAACACAGCCATCAAAACGTTAAACTAGATTTTCTTTGTAAATATTCTTCATAAAAAGCACGATTGTTGACATTTTTCAAACCTGGGAATCGTAACAATGAAATAATTTTTACAGTAAATTTGGCTCGCTTATAAGCGAGCCAAATTTACTGTAATACCTGGTCAACTCGTATCTTAGTTTACTGAATTGAAAAAATATGCTTAGTATATTCCTAACGCAATACAAAACTTCGTTGATATATATTCTAGATATAATGTTCAGTATGATGCCTTTAATAAAAAGAAATTCGTAAACAATTTTAAAATACAGAAATTTTATTAAATACTGAGATGAGTTACTTCAAAAGAAACAAAACACACCTCTGTAATGTATTTGTTCGAAAAATTCCGAAGTCGATATTTCTGAAACTTTAATTCATATTTTTAATAATGTAAACTTTTTTTGCAACTACAGCTAATGCAGTTAAAAGTGACTAGTCATAGAGTAGATTTATTGGCATGTTTATATACCGCATGTGAATCTAATTTTTTTTTTTGAAAAAAACTTATACCGAATTTAAAAATGGCCACATGTATTTGGATGTGCTTTCTCTTTAAAGTAAAAATAGATAAAAGATAAACAAAGAAATATATTGAATTAAATAAGAGGAAGTAGAAAAATGGGTAAGAAACAAAAAAGCAGCGGCTAGGAAAACAATACTTGTCATTTAGGAAAAAAAAGGGTCTCAAAATAAATTTATAAGAGCTGCCTTGGAAATAAACCTTTTCTAAGCTGCTGAGGAGGAAACACTTAAGGATAAGACAGTTCTCTTAATAAATTGCAAAGCCATATAAAAAGAAAAGCTTTGGCGAATCTGAGGGGTAAGCAACATGTTTGGGGTGGGAAAAGTTTGTGTCGAAAACATATAGAGAAAAGCAGGGATTTCAAGAAAATGAGTTTTCGCAGCAGTCTATTCTATTATAAACAATGTTACAGAAGAAAACGCGAAAGAAATGGTGTGTAACAGAGACCTCGTAGAACGTTGTCACAATGTCTTTGGTAAATCTCCACAATGGTTGCAATTCAATAAATGTATGGTTTCAAACAAAATTTGCTTTAAAAATCCATAAAAACTGCGTATAAATCGCTTCCGAACAGCCATTGGTGCCCACCTCATATTTATACAGTTACTCTGATTCCATTAAGCGATGAAATCCCAGTATTTTCGCATGTTTTGAACAAGTAACGAAAATGAACTAAATATTTTCTTAAAGCAGTGTGTATGTAAACTCTATAGGTAGAGGAAACAAGATTTAAGACTTGTTTCTACCGCAGAGATTCAATCTGCGTATCTAATAATGGTTTAATTTTTAAAAGCTATCAAATATAAAGTCACGCGTTATTAGATTGTCGCTATTATTTGCCCATTACAATATTAAGAACCCGATAAAAAGATTACCCATTTCCTATTTTAAAACTTAAACATCGCTAAGTCATCTTTCAAATTGAATATCCGTATATCTCGTGCTTAGTTAACAGCATTTGGGTAATGTAATACAAAAAAACTGAATTTTTATAACACGCGACAGGTTCTGCAGAGAATAATAAAAGCTTTCCATTTGCATTTAGAAACAAACTGTCGGATTGCACTTTGAAAGTGATGCCCTCGTAAATAAGAGCCTTCCAAAGCAATTGGAAAAATGTGTTGAACACGCAAAATCACTATTCATAAACATGGTTTATCAAATTTACATTTAAATAGCAACACAGTAGCGGCATTTTGATAGACTGACATTTAAATATCTATGTGTAACCTAATGTTACGAATCTGATATACTGTAAGGTTAAGTCAGTTATGCATCATGAGCAAGTTTCATTTGAAATTATGATTTGTATTTAACATGCCCTGTATAAAAAATTACTTGATTTGTTTTTTCCTTGAGATCTTGCATATGGCATTCTTAAAATGGTCTTAACGGAAGCTTATTAATTTGCAATAGTTGCAGAAATATGATTCCCTAATATTTTGCACTGATCATTAATTTCTACGAGGATGCAATTTTTAATCTTCTCGAAACGCTAAGTGCACCACAATTCAACTGGCCTGATGTTGACAGCTCGTGGCATAAACCATGTTGCATAAGTAGAATTTTATATAATAATTCAAATTTCTTAATAGAAGTTAAATAATTAGTAATTCACAGTAGAGAAACATATTTATGCATTTGTCATAATATAATAGAAAGTAATTTTTTCCATTTAAAGTGAATAAGGTCTCTGTGAACTTGTAGTTAGCAAATAGCTTAGGGTACTTGTACTTGTAGTGCACAAAGACTTCATAGTCACTTAAAGTGGCAAAATCTTGTATATTAAGTCTTGATATATGCATGGTCGTGCTATGGGACCATAAGAGCACCATATATCAGTACCATTGTTCTCAACCCTGCCACATTGTTTCAGGTTCAGTGGTCGAAATGTGCTCTGGTACTTCTGGTAGACCATCTAGGTTCAACAAAGGGTCAACTTGCGTAATATTCGTCCAATGTGCTGGCATTCACAGCAGCTTGGTCTCAGTGATGAGAAGCAAGCGGCACTATACACTCCATCCAGCAATTTCCACGCATGGTGGCTTAGAAAAGGGTATTTACTTTCTACTGACCGTTTAGGCCCCATTCACAATGCACGTGACAAATAAGCAACATGACCCCTTGCGAGCCTGTGCATTGGAGCAGAGAAGTTCTGCTGGAGAATTCACACGATCCCATGAGTGGCAAATCCCCACTAACTGGGGCTATTGTCAGAAACCGGCGATGTCCACATCTTGCTTATAGGAAAGCTCTTGTTGGAAAAACTGCAGGCATGGCTTATTTTCAGTTTTCAAAGAATCGCGTTGGCGATTGGCCCTTGAAAAAGAATCTTCAAAGGGCGATAACTAGCTTATGGGGTTATTTTTTCTTTCTTGCTACATCTGATAATTTCTGGCTCATTTATTCTTTTCTGACGTAATTGGCACGCTTGTTTTGTGCGTGCCTCAGCAAATTTTGCTAATTTCACACATTTTGGGAAGCGGGGTTTTAGACACCAAAAAGCATCATAAATTATCGGAAACTTTTTTTCCCCCTTCAAAATTCCATGGTACACCCACGCCCATCAAATACATTAAAGTTATCGTTGCATGAATTTAACAGGAAATGTTTTCAGGTTAAATAAATGCTAAAGCATGCAGTTACATGCTACTTGCTACTTTTCAGAAAAAAAAAATGTAGTGCCACTTCGCAATTGTGTTTGCAAGAACAACATATATACTCAATTTAGTCAGAACTTGCACTTTCCGTAAATTTCAAACATAGGAATTGGCCAAATAAATAGGAAGTAAATCATCACTTTCAAACTATTTGTTACTATAAATGTGCATTTTACGTAAATCCATTTTGAAATTATCCATTTACTAATGCATCTGTATAGGAAAGCAATCAATGTATCATTCCTTTATTCACATTTTGCTTTGTTATATACTGTACTTTGTGCGTGCTGCTCAAAAGTATTTTTTGCGGAAATTTAAACCGCATTATACGTTTAAATGATTACATGGGTTTTCAGAAAAAAATATAAATTCTTCTAATGGATAGCATACCTAAACAACGTAAAATACTGTACTTTTTGAATGAAAAGAAAACGAAGAAAAAAAATTTTTTTTTCCAACAGACCATTTTATGTTGCAAAAAATAAAGAATCTTGCTAAAAAAAACATATCTTATGTTGAGAATTTAGGAAAAAAAAATATTTACACATCGAGAACAGGATCTACTATGGAATTTTTGTTTTCTATAAATCATCAGATTCAATTTATAATTTGTGTTACCTTGTAATCAGCACTTTTGAAGTAGGACCCATAAGTCAACTTTAAAAAGTCGCAATATAAGGGAAAACCAACACCAAAAACCGAAAAAACTACCCGGCTTTAGAATTACTAATTTCTTTAATACTGACCACGTGGTTTCTTCACTTGGTCAACTGAAAAACCGTTTCCGACACAAATTTAAAACAATTTGCCACTCAAACCATTTTGCACATAGAAAATATAGAAACCCACAATCATAATCATCTAAATGATTATCTGCAGTTCCTTGACAACTGCATATTTCAGAATTTCGTCAGCCGAACTGCTGACTATATGGCTATAATTCCATCTATTTAATGGCTCAACTTCCCAAATGAGTTTTTGTTTATAATTTTTTTCGTCATTTTTGCCAACTATTATATGAGCCTGTAACCCAAATAAATCGCGCATTAGCATAATTTACTTTGGCGACTGGAGCCTGTTTGTACTTGGCTATGTGGCTACCCTAATTCATCACCCGGAGAGTATTACACGGGACTTCGCGAGTGAATATTAAATTCTTTGCCTAACATTAACATTTTTATTACATCGGTCTTCTTTTGTTCCTCGCATGTGGAAGTTTTTTAATTAGATTGAATTGGAATGGGAAAATACCGAACTATTAAGTAGCGTGGGAATACAAGACGAACAGAACTGTTGCAAGTTCAGAAACATGACAACATCGGCTTTTTATGACGCATTTAGAAAGCGAATTTTTGCGAAAAAATATTCCATAATCATCAATTGATGTTGAAAAATTCGTGCTATTTTATCTTAAAACAATGCGCGGGGGCATAAAACCCGCGCAGGAAGCAATATACATTAGGCAAATAAGATTAGGACACTTACTTTTCCCTTTCTTCCAACTCAACACTGTCGTTATCTGAAACGAAAAAGAAAAGCAGAGCAACATTAGATAACTCAGGCGGGATACTGATAGAGTAATTTCGCATAAATGTCTAATAATTTCAGGTAATTGAATAATTTAATCATATTCTCGCGAAGCTGTGCTGTGTTTATTTTCATAGCCTGCCTTGGCGAGAAAACGCACCCTTTGCACATTGTTAGTTAGGGCGATGCCTAATATGGCGAATAACGAAGAATTACGCCTGGGCTTAATTAGCTTTTAAGTTAATTACGGCTTTACTCTTCCGAATCAAATAGGCCTAGGCGGTGATTTCGAAGCCAATTAATTTGCGAACGACTAACTGCTGATGTAGTTAATAAATTTCAGCCTCGTTGCACCTCTGATCATTAATTAACGAGTTTTGGTTTAACCCACGAGATGGAGCTGCAAAATATAATTGAACTTCCCTTATTGACGAGTGTATACAAGGTACACTTTTTGTCTCAGAGATAACACTTAAATGGCAATGTTTACACAAATTTACAACACCAATACTGGTTATGCACAACTACAAAAATATAAGAAACTGATTCATATTTGAAAACAAAATGTAATCTGTAAATCCATGGAACACTGTGTTCGCAACATATATGGCAAAAAATGTCGTTTGTTTTTAAGAATCTTTGTTTGGATGCTTGCCAAGTTTACTTCTTTGTCAAAATTGTTTTTAAGAAAACAATGCTAAGTGGCGAAAAATTCGTTCTACAAAGAGGAAAATAAGTTTTATAGATAAAACTATTTTTAATAAACAGGATCAAACTCGTATTATGCTTGAATACAATTCCAATATACGAGTTAGGACTTCGATAAACATGTTTTATCAGAAGTAGAAAAAAATGCATGTCTATACTAACATCATGTATAACGCTGTATCAAATAGCGGCGTCTTCCCTACCAAGGAGGGAACAATTCTTGGAAAAAACACAAAAAAACATCATGTATATTAAATTAAAAACAAAAGCATTGATAGCGTGCTTCAATGTAGTCATATCTTTTAAGTGTTCAATCTCCATCAAATTATATTTTGAATACTTTGAATACTGACTCATGTCACTGAAATATTTACTGAAAGATATTTAGAGAATGAATTAAGTCTCATTTGCAGAAATCCACTTATGTTATACATGATACAGATAATGGATGGATTATGAAAACCCAAAATAAGATTATAACATATGTAAATCTTATTTAAAATATGACGAAGGCATTATACAATATACTACATTCGCTGTAAACACGTTTTTGTCGAGCTTACACTTGTATATATATATACATGTATAGTACAGTATATTATACATTTTTACCTAACTTAAGGAGGTGCCCAGTACATTGACGAGCACAAGTATTATTCTTTCACAAACTTTATCCCTGCCACTATTTCCCCATCAATTACCTTTTAATTAATCATATATTCGCTGAATGCTCGTGATGTACGCATTATTCTCATTATCACAATTTGTTCAAAGTAATGATGCATGCCAAGCCCTGCCATTGTTTTTGGCGTAACATTGAGGAAACTAATTATGCACAACCTGAGCTGCTGATACGGATTCACCTATTTTACTTTCTCGTCAATACGAATATCACGAACAAAACTCATAAATCAAATAGCCTAATTACAACGAGCCAAACTGCAGACATGTCTAACGTGGCGACGGGCGGGGTCCAATTTAGATAGTTACATATGAAAATTGACTGGTATTAAATTAACCGCAGTAATGATATGTCTTGGTTGGGTTGGTTAATTATTACAGTGCCACTAGTACATTACGGTCAAATAGCTATAGTTACGCCGTTCTGTTGTTGAAATATTACTTCAAATAACAACACGCAATATGATTAAACTTCAAGACTGCAATATGTAGGGATCAAATAAAAATACTAGTTCTCAATAATGTATACTATGCAAGCAATAATAAAATACGATGAGCACCTCCATATTTTACTTAGGTTTTAATGGGTCGAAAGTGGACAATGCACCACTATCTTTCAATGAGCACATTTTATGAAATTATAAAATAAGACTTTAAAATATTATGCAAGATTATATACACTGTGAGTCATAAAAACGTAGAACCTGGCCAATAATAAAAAAAAACTTCTAGGAAATTGCTTCTATTTAAACGAAATTTGGCACCTAGTATATATAGAACAATAATAGTGTATGAACAAAACACGTATTCTGGACATGCGACAAATCTCGGATTTTATTTCATTTTTAAACAAGACCGTGCTCGAGAAACTGTTGAACTGCTGCAATCGGATACGCCACAGTTCATCTAACTCAACCACTGGCCACCAAACTTCAAGTACGGTTTAAAAATCAAAGATTAATAAATAATATCGATGACTTGAAACTACGAATTAAGAAAACTTGGATTGAACTTGACCAGTGTATCGATTCCTCAATCAAAGAATGACGCGTTAGACTCCGGGCTTGTATAAAGGATACCGGAAAAAATTTTGAGCACATTTCATAATTCATTTTTCTTCCAACACTATTGTTCTATTAAGTGCCAAAAGCCATTTAAATCGCAGCATTTTTCACGAAGTTGTGATTTTTTTATTGGGTTCTACGTTTTTATGACTCACCGTTAAGAATTAAGTACAATGTGGAATAATAAAGCAATAAAATGTAAAATAGTACTGAAAGAATTCATTTTCTATTATTTATCTTTAAATGCTATCAGAACAAAAAGCATTGAAGCTTGAGTTGGATTCTCTATTTGTTCAAAATTCTATCCTCCAATAAAACCTCAAAAAGTAAAACATAATTCAACGTTATTCAAGTCATTGGACATGTGTAAAAATGCTGAACCAGTATACACTATACTTAATAATCGATCACCATCATCATTGTCTCCAATCTATCATTAGGTTCATTTTGATGATTTCTGACAAGAACATATTTTCACCTCATTTTGCATATGAACATGTAATTATATGTAATTTCTGCAAGGATCTACTGAAGCTAATTTTATACCCACTGACTCACCAATGTCACGATTGCTTCCTTACACACGTTGGAATTATTTATAATAATTCAAATACTAGCAGTTTTTTCTCTCCAATTTTGCACGGTGAACGTACATCAACCACTATCGAATTACGTCAAACCCTACACCTGACACCACCATGTTTGCCACGATGGATTGTTGGGAGATTTCTTTCATCCATGCAAGAGCAATTTACATGACGATGCCGGTAATTTGACCCACAGGGAGTATAGAAGCGACGATCAATAAAATAATTGTTACTGTTGGGAACGAACGCAGGAATATCGGAAATGTTATGAAATTCGGTCGGCATGATAGAATTTCGTTCTATTGTATTTTATCGATTTCTTAATCAACCTAAACTTAATTGAATTTCGCGCATTTCAATAACACTATCCTATGAATTCAGTTTGCCGATAAGAATTGTGAAAACGCGCTTTGCTTCTGTTCATAGAAATTTCTTTAAATATAGGTCATGCAAGACAAAAAAAATAACGTTGATAAACTGAATTTTAAAGAATTTTTTTACCCAAATCTAGTGCCTCTGATGCCTATCAGTTGGCATCTTTGAAATAGAAAAAAGTACCAAATTAGTTTAAAAAACTGGCTTGCAATTTCATTTCTATGCTAAAAACTTAACTTTAATACATTGTTTCTAAAACTGGTTTCAGGACTCCTGGGTGTCCCAGAAAATCCTTTCAGAAAGCCTTTAATAATGTATAGGTTATACAGGTGCATTGCTTAAGTTACAGTACAGTATACGAGAATGCTACATTAAAAACTGCACTTTCCAAATTTCTAATTAATATTCCTTGAATGGAAACCATTTAATGAGAAATGTAATTAAATTTTCTTGTAATATCGATTTAAAACTTGGTGAGTGTATTATACCTATGAAACAACCATTAAAACATACAACGTATAACCAATACACCAAGCGCATTTGAATTGTGGGATTCAGCCCACCTGGAAATTGGGATTATAGTTTTTGGATTTGGTTGTATTTTTTGCTAATTTAATAACGAATTTTACAGAAACTAACACGCGTTTGCCTGGAAACAACCATGAAAAACAGCGACATGGTCGACCCGGGAATGGAACCCAGGTCTCCAACTACCCAGAGTTACCTCTACCTCATCTATATCTCGGTCGTACTACCAATATAGTATCACGTATATGTAATGTTATATAAACTACCGATTCCTTTCTGAGAAAACGCTACAAATGATTAGAGTTGATCTGATTATCGGTCGAACGGGTTTCAAACCCGGTTTTGTTGTGAAGAAAATCTGACTAGGTTCCCACAGCATTTCACAAAGCTAGCAAAGCATTGTTGAATTTCGATATTCACCAGATGTATTGCGCGCGTAGCCATGTGCAACAAAGGAGATAAGACATGAAAAAGATGAAGTCTGGAGAGGAGAATAAAAACACAATTGGATGATATAATGATTATTTCAGGGTGGGGCATCTGCGACCAGGCGCATGACTCAGGAAGAAGGAACCATTGCGAGAATTATACACCCCTGTGGATAAATGGCATCAATATTTAAATTAAACTTGCACATTTACGTAGGCTTACTATAGCATAAATAACAGAAATTGAGCAACTGTTGGCATGCAATCACACACTACACGTTGACATGAGAGAATTCCAGACATTTTATCCACTGGGTAAAACTTAAAGTAAAACTGTAGAGATATGTAGATGCCAAATTTGCGTGTACAGTGACCATTTCCAAAAATATGCAGGCAATCACTGATAGCTTTACTGCAATGTGTGGTTGCCTACTTTTGATACATTCCTTTAAACATAACTTAATTAACGGAAATGTACAAACAAGTTGAACAGTATAACAGGTGACCGAAATATTAATATTTAAGAACATTTAGATCCAATGGTGGTTTAGATTGCAATGGGTATTTAATCCTTACATGTGACTGTTTTCGTTTCAGTAAACGCATTGTGATTTCAGTTGTTTTAGTTTCATCACATGCACGTTTTACATTTACACTCACAGATGGCGCTACGTGATAAGAACGGCCATATTTGTCATTTCTTCCAAGAAGTAAAAACAATTTGCGGCATCAAGTGGTACGATTTTTTCCCCATGCATTTTTATGCGTAAATTTGAGGCCTTTGCTCCAGTTGAGAGCGTTCAAGCTGGCGCTCTGGTTTATTCATATGGCCCATTAGGAAATTACATCTTAGACACAGGCCATCGTTTTCCAGGGCCATTTTCTCCCAGTGTGTGCCTCTCCTCTCCAAGATGCATGAAATGCTCGCGCTCGGAGGCCCAATCATTATCATTAGTGGGCGCATCTGCAACGGAATTACGGAGAACTAAATGAAGGCATGAAGGCTGTTAGAAATTAGTCAGCAGAGTGAATCTTCTTCTGGTTTCCTCCATTCATGTTTGCATCCCCATTCTGCAAAACTTTTTTTTTTTCCTTTTTCGCTATCTCCCGCCAGCATTTTTCTTCTCGACGAACCACTCGTTCCCGCCAGATAATTGTGCACTTTTCCTGCGTGGATGTGTACTAACTTCCTCGCTGGAAATTTGGTGAATTAATTTTGATTGTCGAGCGTGAAAACCCACGCGCACCAAGCCTAATTGCAGAATAATGCCCTGTCCTGGCACGGCGCTTCCGTTACTTACATCGCCTGGCTGGTACACCTTCCAAGGGATGTTCGTAAATAGGATAGCACGCTGTGAATACTCGGTTAAAGCCCCAGAATGGCTTGGAGAACTAAAGGGGACTGATAAATACCATTGGTGTGGGGGAACCAACTATAAGATAAGGTTTAACAGTCTTATTCAATAACTTGTGACCAAACTTGCATGGACCCCAGGAACAAGAGGTCGAAAAAGGAATGAAAATTCGACACCTTTTCTCAAAAATGTACATGGATTTATTTTTCTTAATTGTAAAATTAAATTTGTAATGCTTCTAAATGTAATCCAAATAAACAAAAACTCTAGAAATCAGTACGTTTTAAGGCTTGTAAAGAGTGTCTATATTTAAAAGTGTTTCTTAGACTAACAAGTGTGAGAATTGCTCCTTATGGAATAATTGGTTGTAAACAGATGCAAAGTGATGACAAAGTGAAAAACTGATAGTAAACTGGTAATAACCGAATGATCTGAATGCTCTTTGCATTGATGACATTTTCTCTTTTCTCTGAAATAATCGTCCAATTTACTAAGTTTGATTAGATGAGCAATGTCCAGATATTCTTGATCCTCAACACGATACATCACATTAATATTACAACAAAGAACGGATATAAAAGACTGAATATGGGAAAGTAGCAGACATTTCCTTGCTTGTTTATTGATTTGTAACGTTGGCAACGTAAGCAAGTAATATTTACCATCGTTTAAAATGCTTTTAAAAATTGCGGAAAGCTATTATTTAAGTATACAAGAATGCTACGTTATGTCTGCTTAACGTATACATACTTAAAACTTCAACTTTATATCATTAGAACATCGATTCTATACTGAAAATTAAGTAGAAAGTATCTTGGTTAAACCAAAATTCAGATAAAGATAGCGCGACCATTTCGTATTCAAAATATATAACAACATACTAACATCTCCCTAATTTCTATTGCATTTTATCAATTTTAAATTTAGCTCGGATTATTGATGTTATACTGTAGATGAATACACGCCATCTTCAGAATTTCGATAATAGACTGAAATAATTGCCTCTTGATATAAAATATAAAAAAATCACATGTCCATCACTACGCTTTCACTTAGCAACGCATGAATAGCAAGTACAAAGATCGAAGCTAAGCATTATTCCGAACAAGACCCACTTGGCCCAATCTGGTTTGCATGTTCAAATATACAAAGGCAAAACATCCGAGAATTTTACGGACAGAATAGGCCAACAGATTATTTTTTGCGATGAGATGCAAGAAACATTAGCTGTCATTTGAAACAAGTTTAGCTATACAAAGGGATGCAATGCAATCGTTACCATAAGAAATGCAGTCTATAAGTCGATGGATCAATAAAATTCATGAGCAAAGATGGGTCTTGAAGGCAAAAACACAGTAGTAAGAGACCAATAAGGATGAAATATATGATAAAAAATATTAAGTGGGCTATCAATTGATCTCGACTCTTTAAAAAGCAAATTGGCTGTAGGAGATCCCTGCTTCACAATGGTCTCTACAGCCCCCTTCAGAGTAATATATCAAGGACGAAATACTTTGCATCCTCCATTAAGATATCACCAGACTCGGACTGAACTTTTCTACGAGCATGAGAAGGAGAAGTGCCATTAAAAATGAAATAAAGCGTAATCTGCAGGTTAAATCAACAGTTCTTACATCCCCGTCGTAAAAGTCCGAAAATTATTGCATGGTTCTCGTTTATGGGCATCTTCAGCTTCACGATAGCGTCAAGCGAAAAAACCCTGTTAAACCGAAAATAACCCCATTCTTCACAGGGCATCATCCAGTCGATGACATTCGTAGAGTGCTGATGCAAGATGGATTGAGGCGCTCTGCCGTTCCTCAAATTTTGATGAGGAAGAGGATAATAAATTTGCTGTTTGACCGGCAATAAATGCGTAGAGAAAGTGGGTTGCCGCTTTCGTAGCATCCGAGCAGCAGAAATTGCATGAAAATAAATTCAGTTTAGTCCCGTGTTAGCCATTGACAGAACCAGAAAAGGGATGAAAATCCGTTGGCCATTAACCAGTCCTTTTTTAATAATCTGGGGTGGATCTAAGGGATCCGAAACCCATTTTTCTCTCTAAATAAAGAATCCAAATCAGAAAAGGTACTCGTAACTTGTTCTTAAAAAATCATAATTAAAAATCTAAAAAATAAGTCCATTTTAGACCCATAAAAATCATTGCTCCATGGCATCGTGCATGGCCGGGCCATCGACATAGGATTCGAAATAGTAACTACAAACCTTACCTTATCACAAAGTAATCTACAAACCCTGGTGAAAAAAACCCAATAGAAACCAATAGAGATTTATATTGGTTTCTATTGTTATTTGGACACTATTGATTTTAATTGTTTTCTATGGTTCCTGTATTGACTTCTATGGTTTAGCTGTATTGACTGAAGAAAAGAAAACCATAGAAAACCATAGAAAACAATTGAAACCAATAAAACCAATAGAAATTTTCTATTGATATCAATAGAAAACAACGTTCTAAATAACAACAGAAAACAATACAAATCTCTATTGTTTTTTTTTCACCAGGGAATGCTTGAAATGATGGCATACAGTAAATACTAAACTGTACATACATTTTTTGTGGTGAGATATATTATTTGTTTTGTTTTTTCATGAAATATGAATGCATATAATATATGTAAATTATATAACTAATCCGGCTTGCAATGCAATTGTTCAATCCTAAATAAAATGTATATAGTTCTATTTTTAGTAAATTAAGGTATTTGAACATTATCATGGTAGTATAGTATTCTAAGTTATTAATGGTATTTAAATGTATAATACAATTCCAATTATATACTTGAATTACCTTATTGGAACCTTATTTGAAAAAGATAGAGACCGTAACATATATGGTAACGGTACGGCTTCTGCCACGCTATCGCAAGGTTAGGTTAGATTCAGCCATCATTTGTTTAGAGAAACTATCATGGCATTTGCCTGGAAACAACTGTGGAAAAACGCGAAAACTACAGTCATGGTTGGTGACCCGGAAATTGCATCCAAGTCTCCAGAATGAAAGGCCGATAGAAAGCATTACAACTACCCCACCTAGCTCGGTAAGACTATCTACAACTATGCTATGAGCGCTCAGTACTTATTTTGACAAATTTGTAAACAACTTAATACATATTTGAACATAATTTTGTTAATCAACTTTTAATTAACAGACCGATGCCTGTGGCCTTTAGCAGTCATTTTAATCATTTACGTTGTTAAATTTTAAATTAATTTTTTAACTGGTACTTTATCTTGTCAACATCATTGTCAGTGTGTCTTTTGCCTTTAACACATTGTGTTCAACAAACCCAAACAACAACAACAACGATATTGGAGATAATCAAGTCTAACACTCAGGTAATAGTACTCATTTCCTTCTTACTGAAAACTGCAGATTACAAAATTGCGATTTGAATAAGTCTTAAAATGGTCATTTCTGTTTATGTTCATCTCTAATTAAAAATTAAACGTGATCTCTTAAATTCGCTAAGTATACTTTCTAAAACATCCCAATGCCGAATTTCAAAAGAATGGATTATTCCATTGACTACTAAAACATTTGGCTTCCAACGTTGCAATCCTGTGCTGTACGTCATGCATGCTAATGTCTGAAAACTGTTGGTTTGCCCTAACCGCAAGAACTATTCAAATATCATTTGCTAATTCCTTTCCCAACTTATAAAAAAGCGCTTATATACATAAAGTCGATTTTTTTTCCTCTTAGGGATTTACGCGCTGAAGGTCTATCTTTGGAAAACAAAGATGAGATAATAAAGGGGAAAAGCCACTTACATTTGCCACGTGCCTTCCGTCTCCTGGCAACGAGAACGATGACGCTGCACACGATGATGACGAAAACGGTGACTCCGCCCACCACCACACTAATCATGAGGAGGTTATCATCTCCAAGCTTCTCCAGCCATCCTTGAGTTTCTGTTTTCAAAGTAAAAGCAACGCAATTTTAAGAAACTGATAACACCAAGAGAGAATTTAGCGACAAACAAGGTGATAACGTTCTTTCCAGAATTCTTAATCTTGTCTTCAACGCCTGTTTTAAAAGTCTAACATTACTTAAGGGTTCTAGGCAAAATTTCAATTTATGTTGCATGCACTTGACGTTTATATTGTTTGAAGCGAAGAGAAAGCTCGAATTTTATAGCAAGGCAAATATTTAGAAAATCCATTTTGTCAGTGTATATTTCGCACGAAAACGTAATTTAAGCATATATAAAGCGATTAATACAACAAGCATGTTTTAAAATCACGTGATGCAAACTGTTCTAATGTTGATTAATGTATTAATACCAAATTGTTTTAAAGCTAAGAAAAATATTAGTACGTAGTTTCAATGCATCTTATTTTCAAATAGAAGTTGTCTTCTTATACAAATGGTCATTGTTAGTATAGTAGGTTTGGCCAAACAAGTCATTACGTTTGGTATTATGTAAATGAAAAACGAGGTTTAAGTGTGGACACAAAAATTTATAAAACAGCATATTGTCTGTAACACGCACAATATATGTGCGAGTGTAACACGCACAAAATGTCAAATATCATTTTCTGCAAAAAAGTTCCGATTTGATATATGAAAGTTTCACCATTCAATACGTTTTCCAATTAAGGAGGCAAATGATACAGTGTAATCTTATGGTGTCAATTCCCAACCAAGTTGGGACAATATTTGATACAGTAAACATGTAGTGTCATCATTGTGAAACGACACTTTGCGATTTATCAATACTGGACGCCATCCGGAACGTGGTACATCTTTAACATAAAAATATCTAGATCAAAACTTCGAAAATCAATTTTGATCCTTCTGTAGTTTTAAATCACGAAAATGTTTATAAACTTGTACAACGGGGTTATTTCTTGAAGTATTACAGCAACATTATTTCTAATGTTACAATTGATTTACCATTTAGAAATGAAAAGCAAATAAAGCAACTGTTAACGAAATTGTGTCCAACGTTTTTTCTAAAATAACCGTGAACTGTCAGCTGTCAAGTCACAAACTGAATTTGTGGCTTAGAATGAAGTTAGCTACATTTTATTTAGCAATGAAGGTATATCTACTACAAAAAACGCAAGTACTTTTTGGCCAATCTACAGTACATCTAATTTAAAACCTCCATGCATGCAAATGTTTTGCCTCCTATACAGAAACTACATATAACTTGAATAAGGATTTATCTCTAATAGCACTTTATCTCGATCAAACCTGTTATATTGACAACTCGTTTTACTAAAAACACATCATTTTTAAGTTATAATTTGCATCGATCGTGAAACAAGTAGCAGGGGATTTCTAAGGTAACCACTGGCTTTGTATTATATAGTTTGTGAAATATTTGTTATAAAAATTCGAAATCATAAGCAGATTATAAAATGATTACAAACAGAATATGTAAATGGTATAAAACATCATAATAAAAAAAGCCACCAGTCATCCACCAGTAATCTAATTTGAAGCTAATCTTATACCTGCAGCAAAGTTAACCGTCAGATTATCAGACATCAATTTACTCTGATGACTTCCTCAAGGGAATATGAAAAAAATGGCGTTAATCAAATGACTTTCTTGGAAAATTTTGAATCAGGCACTATACGCATCTTCTCGCCCAACTTGAAGAGGTCGCTTTGAAAAGCAATTCCACGAGTCTTTTGGAAGAAAAAAAAAACCTCATCTGAATTAAGGAAGAAAAAAGGGAACCATGGCAGCATCATAACATGCCCGATATCTTTTCGCATTAGTATGCTGATTGTTATTCTCGACTTCAAAAGAAGTTGACACGCATACTTTATGCATGGTTTACCATGGCAGATATATATGCAAATCAGCCTAGATGCGATCATTTTGTCTTCTCGAAATGGAGATTTCACTGATTGCTCATTTTATTTCGAAGCAATAAAATATCCCGGCCCCCTTGTTTTTTTATCTATGAATTGTTAAAAGCGAGGAAGGGCGTGGTTGTGATTATGTGGGAAGCGCCCTAGCCTAGATCTCGTGGGATTCTGTTGAAAACAAGGATTGCCTTCGCCATCCTCTTCCCTGTCTCAATCTAGTTCCAAACCTATTTTGTCCTCCATTAATTTCAGCATGGAGGCGTGCTATTTATTATTGCCATTGCTAGCGATGCCCATTTCTCGTTCGAAAACTACAAACGAGGAAACACAACGGTACGAACCGTTCGTTAACCTCTTTTGCTCTCAAGTCAATTATTTAAACTTCGTTGCAATCAACTTCTAAACGAGTTCAAGCAGCCTTTCATGGTTTTTAATGAATTTCCTATTCTTTGCTATGATGCTCCAAGGAATTCTCGAGGAAGAACGCCGTTGAGACATGCTGCTGACCACAAGCTGAAATCTCAAACTCTTCGGAAGAACATTTTCAATACCCATGAGCATTCCGTTTTCAACTTTACGTGGTTAATTCGTTCCGAAGGTTTGCACTCAAGTTGAAAACCATGTAAGTCTAACGGATCTTAACGCTGATGAATTTTTTACAAAATGCGTTTCAATTAATAAATGAAGTTAAATCAATTTGGCATTAGTCTCGGTTACTTGTCTTAAATTCAGGTCATTATAAATGTATGTATTTCCTTTATTAACATGCCGCTTTGATTGAAAATGATCGTAGACATTATCGTAAAACCTGAGACGTGTTGCATAACCTGAAGTCTATTTTTTATGAAAGTTCTCAAACTAAATTCGACCGTTTTGTAACAGCCAGAAAAAATATCGACATCTATCAATGCATCAACTAGTTTATCAACTAAGTGTTAATTTTGGCATCTAATACCCTGTCCCCACTAGCACATTTGGAACTCGTTTGGATCTTTTTCGTCTGCTCCGACCATGTTCCCCAAACAAGGTTGGATGTAGAAAAGAGCATAAAACCCAGTCAATGACGTCAGAGGCAGTGTTGCCAAGAATTTTTTCCGAAAAAGTTCCCTATATTTTCTTGGGATGGGAAAACTGGTCCTCTGCAATAGGGAATTTTAAGGAATATTTGGGTGCAACACTGTTTGACGTCATTGCATTCCCACAATGCAGTGCGCATTCAACAAATGGTTTTACAGCTTAGTGGAGCCATATAGGGACAGGTCAGTTCGACCATGATTGGTTTCAGTTCACATCCAACTGAGAAACTAGATCCAACCGAGTTGGATGTGCTAGTGGGGACAGGGTATAACCTAACCAGGCAATAAGTAAAATAAATAATCAAGCTAAATTTTCAGTCATTTTGTAAAAAAAAATTGCAGCCTGCAACTGCTGACCTAATCAGTCGTTTTGTAAAATGACTGACTAGGTCAGTCATTTTACAAATTGGCTAGCTTGACACATTGACTGTAGCATATATACGTACATGTACGTCTTGGTGGAGAGCCGACTTAAGAAGCAAAATTTCACCATTTTTGCCAGTTAACCCACAATTGACAAACATCTGCCACTCGTATATAGGGGAAGTACCGTGTAGCTTAAATTGAATGAAAAAAATGTGACCATTGGTGATTCGTGATACAAGGGGTTTAAACCTACCCTATGTTTAGAAGCTCAGCTTTTACAAGTTCATTACAGCCTTCGCCCCCTCAGCTCCTTTGAAATTTTTGTTTTGGGTGAAAATCTCTGAAAATAGTATCGCTTTTATAAAGCAATATCGTACGCTCTGTGGCACCCTTCTTTAAAGATTCCTTTTGTGTTCTTCGGCCATCTTGTGTCGGACTAATTCACGTCAATCCTTTGGCTACACGTTTAAGTGGCTTAAACCCGAAAGGGATTATCGGGATTAGAGTCGGGGGAAAGTGAAAGAAACACAAGCTTTTGGAGAGGGAGATGGTCAGTTTCGCTCCCCGAAAAGGGTTACTTGCAGGAACAATCCCTTAATCTTGAAAATTACCTTTCAAAGATTCACAGTTTGGAAGCCTTTGTCCACTGGTCAGTGCTAACCTAAGAAAAACATGTCCTTTATGAAAGATTTCGAATCGAAAGTTTCGAGTCCTCGTGATGAATAGACTTAATATCGAACAGTGAAGGCAACTGAAAGGGTTTGGTATCCGTACGCGTGTTTGAAAACCGTGATAATACAGTAGTTTCAACGCTATATCTGAAGCACCCCATATTTGTATACATGTATTCTATATCTGATTTTCGGAAGTTTCATACAAGCATCTGGGGAATTTGAGAAGGATTCTGTTCATGGTGGGGTTTTAAGATGTTGGAGATACGTTGTTTAGAAAAAGGTGTGGGTATTTTTGAAAATGCTATAAATATTCCCATATATGTTTCATAAACTATGTAAGTTGCCATGTATATTGCATGAGTTTGAAAATTTCGTTGAAATAATATAGATCAAGTAACGGAATGGATTTTTGCAGATTGAAAACCGATTTGTATAGAATTTATGAGTATGTGCATAAGCTCTATAGGCTTTATTCAATCCTATAAAGGTCACGAAGAGAGCGCATGTGCAAAGTGCACATTTCAACCGATTCTACGTTTGAAACAATCACTTCAAATAGCTGTTTCATTTTGATTCATTGACGAAAAACGCGTTTAAAATGGACACCTCTTTATTCTGGGCATTCCCCTCCCTCCTCACCATCCCCACGTGCCGAAGCATGCCGTGGGTGAAGTTAGAATAAAGAGGGTTTTTTTGACGGACCCCTGCCGAGGGTGCAGCTGGTCTTCTAAGCCCATACCTATGACTGTCTGTCTTAAACAATGAGAGGGTCATCCCATTGTAAATTGGGCACTCTTGAACTATCGAAGGCACCTTAAGTGGACACTCGAAATTTATTGCTAGAAGTTATTTTCACGTGAAGTGCTTTCGAGCCATATACCTGAGTGTACTGGTGTCCACTTCGTAGCTCCATGTCCACCCACTCGTCGCCAGGGGCCCCGCATTTTTGTCCAACACCCAAGAGTGGAGATTTTACACTCGAAACTTTTTGTTTTCGCGTTGCAGCACTGCATGTAACTACCTGTTGCGGTTGCGAAGGGCGTCGCGATCGGGAGTAGGCAAGCAACCCGGGGGGTAACCTCCTCCGTGGGGGCAACTCACCCTGCTGAGCTTACAGGTAGGTCGCCCCCAAGAACACTTGTTGGGGGTGATTTCACACCCTAACCATGCCAAACGTTGACCATTACATACTGTAGAGATGTGTGGTGCCTGCATGGTATTCATCGTAAAGATAGCCATCGTGATCGAGCGGTGGATCGTTTTGATCCTATTTACTCCTATTGTTTGGATATGGCGAATCATTTTTTCCACTAAGATATCTTAAAAATCGCAATTCGTTTGATGTGTGGCTCAAATCATATCTCTTGTGGCTCGCAGTGTGGTAAATTCTTGTTGCTCCATCTAAGAACAAATGTTGTGCCCCTTGGTTCGCTTTATTTTCCACGTTGAACCACTTCAGTCTGCAAATATGATGCAAAATATGTAGTTCAGATGGCGTTAGTGCCCCATGTTCATTTGTCTAAGAGGGCGCCAGTTCTCTCTCAGGTGAAGGGCGCCAGTTTGCTCTCAAGTGAAGGGCGCCAGTTTGCTCTCAAGTGAAGGGCGCCAGTTTTGTCTCAAGTGAAGGGCGCCAGTTTGCTCTCAAGTGAAGGGCGCCAGCTTGCTCTCAATTGAAGGGCGCCAGTTTGCTCTCAAGTGAAGGGCGCCAGTTTGCTCTGTATGGACCCTGCGGGCCCGTCATATTTGTTCCTGAAAAGCCTCCCAACCCATGTTATTGAAATTCGCGTAATAAAAACAGCAGGGTCCATGAGAGCAACAAGGTTCTTGGCAGAGAACCCAAAAGCGTGACATAAGCAATCTTAAGTATCATACATACATACATATACTTATATGTATAACTACACTGCATGTAGTACAGTCAGTACATAATGAATATATATAGGATTACCCTTATACAACATCACACTTTTATATCCCAGTCATGTAATCATTTTTGGACTCATGTGTCGGGATATAGAACATGTCAGCCGCGTATATGTAGTATATGAACAAATCCCACAATTGAGACACCGTTTATAACAAAACTTGACCATAAAAAATAAAGCTAAACAACGTTCCTTTACCATGTGGTTTATTTTAAAGTTCTTAAACAAGAAATATCACTACAGCATCGGAGCCTCAATTTAGGAGTGGAATCTGGTGCGTTTCCGTGTTAAATTTAAGACGGCAGTGTAGACGTTTGTCAATATGCTATCCTGCATTCAGCATTCTTGAGAAATCGATTTTAGGTGTCTTATACGTATTTTTACCATATTAAGGTTCTCTGTTTGAGTGGTTGAAGGGCAGTTCTAACTGGCGGCGTTTAATTGAAAGAAAGCCTTCAATCCAGGTGAGTTTCGTAGCTGAAGGCATTCCCAATTATACAGTATATTCTGTTGACCATAAATTATAGGCAACCATACAATCTCCAGGGGATTCGCGCGCCTTTTTTCTCTATGTACATTGTATTACATTCTTCTTGTTCCCTTTTTCTATTTTCCTAAAAATGAGTTTGTTTAACGTTAGGGCCATTCAAAAAAAATCGCTTTCCCGGGAACACTCTTTGATTAGCAATCCTGTACATATGTTGGATATGTGGATTCAATTCATGTAGTCATCAGTACATTTCACTGGTTATGCTTTATACAAGTGTACATGCACTGTATTTTGCAACCTTTGAAAAAAAAAAATATAAGAATGTCTGTATATTTTTTTTGTATATTGTAACTGGCAGTTTAATTAAATCTAGGTTTGCAGTGGGAATACAGGGTGGCACCATATGGTGATAAGATTTTAGTTTTTTCTCGGTATGGACAATTGCTTGCGTGACACATCAAGGTTTTTCAGCCTATAACTCCCCATTGTGTGAGACAGTAGTAAAAATGAAATTAAGGCGATTTTCAGTTGTTTTCTTTTGCGCAAAAGCTGAAAAACTAAAGATAAGCGAATCAGCCGCGTTTCTCCCATATTTCATAGACGATGCGCCAGGATTAGGATTCCTTCCGGGTGCCAAATGTTATTTTTAGGCAATAAAATGAGATGAAAAAGGCAGTAAAAAGCACGTAGAGGAAACTCGGACGTTGATTATGGGGAGATCAAAAGAAGCCAGACGACACAGGGGCGATTTTACCTGTATCAAGTACCCCCTCTATGACCAGGTGGGCATCCATTCCTTCGGGTATACTTCTCTGGCCTTATTGGTTGTTGGACATCTTCGAGACCTTACCACTTATTCGTATTACTAACCTACTTGAGTCTGATCTCAAGTGCAGAGAAAATACACGTCTTTGTTATGTTCGGATGTAACTTAGGTTAACGCGAACTTCCATTTGTATAGTGATAACAACGATAAAGCTGCATATCCACACTTTTTGGATAGTTTTATGGGTTTTTTTCCCCCTCCAATATACGTGTATTGCTTTTTTACATATTTGAGTGTGTTCTAAACAGTGTTCTTAGAGGGTGAACTACAGTTTGTATATGCATAATTCTGTATCAAGACAACTAATATGACCAGCTGTATAGCTTATTGAGATATTGTTGTTTAAATTTGTGTTGTATTGATAAAGCAAATGAGTTATTGTGTAATTGCTCATTAACATGATGATGTGTAGCAAGTTGTGGCAGGTTTTCATATGGGCAACATATGTATATGAAGAGATATAAGTAAAATTCTGTTGAAAAACCAGAGGTAAACGAGGTTGAATCAGCGCGCCATCTTTTGGTGTGTTTATTCAACGTGGTTTACGATGAAAAACCCGGTAATTTCAAAACAAATTGCAACTGAATTAGTTGTGTGTTGCTTGCAACTAAAATTGTGGATAATCATGTAATTTTTTTCGAACTAAGTTTTAGTGTTATCAGCACTAATTAATTTTGTCAAGGAATAATTAGTCGCAAAGACTACCAACTACCATTTTTTTTTAAACATTCACTTTCTTACTATTATTTTATTAGACTTCTTGCCGATTACATATGTTCATACAACGCTCATATTATCACAAATAATTCTCAATAATTAATCGTTATGTTAAAACCATAGATGAAACTGTTGAACAAAAATATTAACTATATAGTTAACTAAATTAACTAATCATTCATTATTCATTTATTTGCAACTAAATATGGAAACTATTAGTTGCCAAGTAATTATAATTTATAATTTAGTTCTTGCTACAGTTAACAACTATTTGTTAAATTTAGTTTAAGTACTTAGTTGCAAAGACCAAAAAACGAAACTTCAGCTGTAGCTTGAGGCCTGAAGCATTTACTGAAACTACCTTCATTGCTTATGAGCAATGCAGCGACCTCTCTTAGTCGTTTTCTACAACATATATTGACTTCTATCAACGGTTGTTTCATTAGATTTTTTATTACATAATTTCATTCGATATGACAAAATTTTAACAATGGAATTGTAACTTCTGGCGCACTGTCTGTTTAATCGTAATAGACGATTACAACTTTAAATTTATCATTTTTAACGCTGGTATCAATTGGTAT
Source organism: Julus scanicus (assembly GCA_034698625.1). Classification (NCBI taxonomy): domain Eukaryota; kingdom Metazoa; phylum Arthropoda; class Diplopoda; order Julida; family Julidae; genus Julus; species Julus scanicus. Next base: position 4,025 of record JAQGBW010000935.1, on the reverse strand, counting down.
AAATAATTTTAATGGTGGTTTTTACTATTAGAAAACATATTATTTGAAGACAAACCAGGTTTCTGCAGATTAATTATCTGTTTATCAGATATCAACATGTCATAAGTGCATCAAAATTCGTTGTCAGTTATTGCACCTTCATTTTTTTTACTTGATTGTAAGTTTATCCTGTGATTATTGATGTTCTTCATTGAAGAGCATAGCAAAGTAAATTATTTCAAAAGTTAACTTTTTAATACACATTGCTAACGATAAGTGCAAACTCAACTGATTGCTACTGATGATATCAGCACGTATTTAGCAGGAATTTATTTTTAGATGTCATGGACTACTACTAATCACTTTTCAATTTGTCGATGATTATTGTTTCTCGATAAAGTTACCGTTTAAGAACTTTATAGACATTAATATTCTGGACTACACACAACATTAATTAAAACCAGTCAATAACATATAATGATTGTAGCAAAATCCGTTTGATTCATTTACAAATATCAGTAAAAATTAAAAAAGAGGAATTTATGATATCAGTAGTTGAAACAAACCAGAAAAATAACAAGCAACAACAACATATTTCTGTACTTTTAATAAAAAGGAAACAATCTTAGTCTCCCAAACAAATGAAATATTTTAGAATGTCCTAAATTCGTGGCGAAATGTACTCAACATTTGGAAGTGCTATAAATGGTGAAATTTATCATTATATATGTCGAATTATATCACCATATGAAGCAGGTAAGATTGAAGAGCATTGATACGTGGGGTAAAGTGAGACAGTGACATTATTAAATTAGTTCTATTGTGGATATTGTCTTGAGATATTCAATCTTAAAAATTCTACTTATTACTATATAACAACCTATATGTACCTTTGCTGGTTTTTGCGTTCTTAGAAAAATCATTGTTTTAGTTGGGTGAAATAGCATTTGATGCTATTTAAGTTTCTATGGACATTCTCAGTGTGGGGTAAACTGAGACAACTGATTTGTGGTAAGATGAGACACGTTCACTTGAATAGCTTTGGATTTGTACTTCTGTAATTGTTGTCAATTTTGATAAATATTAATTTGAATACGTATGTCTATCATCATGAATTAAAAAAGTCTAAAATATTTTCTAAAAAATTAAATTGAACGAATTTAGCATAACAAATGGAAATCACATGAGTTAACTTGTTTGAAGTTTTATAATTTCATTTCATCTTATTTCAGTTGCAACGTATTACATGTTTCAGTCTAACAATGATAAATACAATATTTTATAATCTGTCTGCATAATTTTGTCTAATTCATGCATGAAATGTCGAACTTTACCCCATGAATGGGATAAAGTTTACAGTAGATTTAATAGAATTCGCTTTATAACATTTCCATACACAGTCACTTAGTTTAGCTGCATATGTATTGTTACAATTTTAGATCATTAGAACAATTATTGAATGCTATTGAGTTTTAGAAAAAAGTGTATCAATGCTCCCCAGTATACCCTACTTGATAGTGCAGTCGTGACACTTTAAAACACCCTGTACATTCTTACAAATTGATTCTACTTATACAAACTTAACATCAACAAGCTTTCAAATTGATTGGGGACTCAATTGGGGGGGACAAATTGAGGGGCTCATTTGATTGGGCAATCCATAAAGATTTCATCGAAATTGTATGTATTTCTAAATGCAGTTTCAATGTTGCACTTATTTTCACCATGGAAATAATCAACCAATGATGTCAGAGATGATCGAAATTTCAACGTTACCTATAGTGCAACCCGACAAACATACCGTACCAAGATTAATGACAAAGGGTTATAACAGAGGGTAAAATTTCAGTGAAAAAATTGAGAAAAAACCATTGATTTTAGAGCATTTTCGTTAGCTTTTTTAAAGGTGATATATACTTAGAATCGAATGAAAATGTACCAGTCGATGAAGTAGTGGACCTTCGTAAAACCCACCAAAAATGGTATTTTCTAAACAATGGCAAGGGTTTGATGCAGAGGGTCAAATGTCATCCCTTGAGACTGTGATTTTAATGAAATTTCGTTCGATGTTGTCTTAATTGCTTCAGTCTGTTTTGTTTAATTTCAACGTATCTGTAAATGAATTTTTAAAGTTCAAATGTCAATTATTCCATTGCACACAATGAAATCAAGTTGTGATTATAATGGAATCAATTAAAGGACCAAAATGGTTCTTTAAGCACTGGTTGAAAGACTGTTTTTGATGAAGAAGCTGTTTTTAGAAGAAGCTGTTTTTATTTATAAGTCTGTTGTGTACCTGAGTTTTACCATTTATTTCTTTGTCCAACGTGTCCCATGATTGGTGTCTAGTTTTCGGAAATATTTTCAAATATCTTTCCCAATAAGCTTCGATTTCACTGACCTCCAAAGATTGTTCAACTTCGTCAGAATTTGGGTTTCTCAACTTTCTTCTTATGCTAAAAAATTGTAAAAAGTTTTTTCATTACAAAAGACAAAATCCCTTTAATACTTACTCTTAAATTTGCATAATTAATATTTCAGTTTATTTAGTTTTTTGTGGAAAACAATGAAACCTTGTGCTTGTATTTTTGTCTAAATCACTTTCTATTTTATTAACATATGCGCAACACTTTAATTGTAGTATGATTTTACATTATTATTCTATAAATAGAAACGTAAAATACATGTGCGTTACTTCACACTATACATTTGCAGCATATATAGTGATAAGACAAGAACGTGTTTATCAAACTTCATTCACTTGCTCGCAACATATGTAAATATCTCACAAGAAGGTGACTATGCATTTATATATACAAATACTCGTGTTAATTTGCTAATTTTAATTCAGATTCTCCAATTATAAGTAATTGCTGTTGTAAACTTAGTCGTACTTTAGATGATGTATATCTGATATAAAAGAGTGTCTCGATCAATGAGTTTCAAAAAAAAAAAAAATAGTTCATGGCTCATGATGGCTGCGATCTTCAATTCATAAATTTGTAACAGTTTCCCAAAAAAATAGTTCTGGGGCCTAGTTGGGTTGCCAGGAGGAAATACTGCAGTTTCATGGCATCATCAAGAGTTTTTCCAGTTCCTATACATGTCATCCAAATCTAATTTCAATTTACGACCCCACCTACTGTAGAAAATGTCATGAAGGGCACACGTTCAAATGCAGAACGTCATGTGTAACACTACAAATACAACACCGTGTAAAGAGGGTGCTGTTTTATAAGTGGTGTTAGCTCAAGTCTGTATCTTTTGGCTTTTTTCATCCATGATAATGGACTGGCATGTCTCATTGGAGATCGTTCTTGCAACTGGCTTCTGACAGACACATTTCAGTTCCTTGCAGTCCCTGCACCTTCTGAATTGATCGACACAGTCCAGAAGATGGACGACGATGGTGCAGTTTCTGTACAGCTTCAGGATCTTCTTGTTGAAGACGAAAGCGAAGAAGATGAATGCACCCTGAAAGGTATTCAGCACGATGAAGAGATATGTGAAAACGTCGTGGAGGGCGTAAGGGACTTCTGGAATGCCTGACAGGTTGCCGAATATCCACGAGAATCCCATGACGGTGGAAATTCGGGTGTAGATGAGGAGCTGGCTCTTGCCGCTGCGCAGGCCGGTGGTCAGCTTGGTCTTCCGTCGGATCTTGCGAATGGAATACACCGTGACGGCATAGAATGCAAAATTGACTATGATGATAAACAGTGTGGGGGCGGCGAAGACGACGGCCAGGGCCACTGGATTTCCGATCCAGCACAACTCCCCTTTGCCGTAGCCCACCGATGTGTCCGGAATCAAAGACAGCTTGTCCACCGCTACGCAACTGCTCACGATGACCAGCGGCACACCATAGGCGTACAAAGAGTACCTGGTAAAGTAAATAAAGCTGTGAATACTGTCTACAGCAGCGGTCGGGGAACCGGGGTAAATTACCCCAAATGGGGTAAAAATGACATTTTTTTGGGTAATAGGGAAATTTTTCTAATATTTAAATTGCTATTTCATAAACGTGTTAGTATGTTTACAAACTT
>JAQGBW010000934.1:0-31646 GCA_034698625.1 Julus scanicus | reverse complement strand
AATAATCAAGCTAAATTTTCAGTCATTTTGTAAAATAACTGCAAATACCAGTCATTTTACAAAATAACTGACCTAATCAGTCGTTTTGTAAAATGACTAGTTTGACACATTGACTGTAACATATATACAGTATATGGGGGCGCCATTTGTATGCTTGCAGCTTTTTATAGACACGCAAGTTTAAAAATAACACTTAAGTGGTTACAACTTTCAAAATTACGATATTTTTAAGCACATTATGGTGAGAAAAAAAATCACGGTCAGATGTATAATTGATGATAGGACGTTGGCACGGCAGGTCAAAAAACCTGACATGGGTTCCTGATCCGGTCGATTATTTTCTTTACTTGATCATCACCTTATGTGTTAAGAATAACTTGGGAAAAATGCAGAATTTTCACTTTCAGTGGGATCGTTCATACGGTTCGTCGGTAACAGAAAGGGAAGGAACCAACGTCCGTTTACAGCCTCTTGGGAGGTCATATTGGCTCATGGTGGATCTCCACTGAATGCAACATGCACCAACATTGTTGAGTCAACAAGGTTTGCTGAAACAAATATTGACTAAAAGTTTGCCTACCGTGATGTTTGAGCAAACTTATGACGTTTTTTGTTGTCAGACTGCGCATGATCAGCCATGTGCTCAAATGCGGACTTGAATGCTGACACTCGACACTTTTGTTTAGTTTTTCTGGCAACATGTTGAGGCAGTCATTGTTGTTGTTTCAGGATTGTGTAGAGCGTTTGTGTGTTTGGTGTTTGCGTGTTGCATGTTGCCTTCAGTGGAGACCCAGCTCCAGAAACCAATTACAAGTTGTGACAATGTCACATTTGCATATATGATGTGGGAGCTGAAACATCTACTTGTGCATTTAATGTGAAGCACTTCTGTATATGATTTAAGACAAAGGTGTCATTCAATTTTAGCTCAAATTGTAGTAGTATTTCAAATCACAGCATATCTGACCATTAAAGAATATTTCACTCTATATGTATTGTCTAACATCTGAGAACATTGGTTCTATCGTGCATGCAACAAGGACACCATCTGCAGACTTTGAAGGCTAAGGATCATGTGATGAATCATTGCAGTGTTATAGTTTGAGAACCTGTGTTGCCAGACTGAAAAGATCAATTGCCCCCTTAACAGCGGTACCCCCATGCATGCGTCATAATTACAAGTTGCCAATTTATAGCTTACAACTGGGGGTAAAAGATAGGGGGAATTTTCGCTTGAAGCCCTAAACGTCTTTAACATTTTAGTCTCACTCTAAACTTTTCCTTCACACTTGTAAATTCCCGACCTATGCACGAAACCAGACACCTGATAAAACAATAAGGGGATAACCCTATACGCTCTCTGCATGAAACGAGGTGTAATTTTCAATTAAATAGCGTGTGGCCGCACCTTCGTAGCCATAAAGCCATCAGATATACCCCCTCCACCATTTAATATTGTATAATTGACGCCCTGTGCTGATATAATTTAAGTATCCCCCAAAAGAATCTTAAAACAACCATAACAATATACCTTTAAAAGTGAAATTTCATGAGACGCACATTATGTAACTAAAATATTTCGCAAAGGTAAACTAACTGCAATCCCGTACTATTCTCTAACAACCTAATGTTACATGGAAAAAACAAGGAATTTCATAACATTCAATAAATGATAATGTGTTTTTAAGCCGGGTCTCCGTACGTATATATGCTATACATGCAGTCAATGTGTCAACTAGTAATTTTACAAAATAACTGGTATTTGCAGTTATTTTACAAAATGACTGAAAATTTATAGCTTGATTATTTATTTGACTTATAGCCTGGTTATGTTATGTTAGGTTATTATTAATCAGATGTCATTATGTGACCAGTCATTTAGTACAATGCCTGTACAATGAACCAGTCATTTTACAAAATGACTTGTTTGACACATTGACATTATACACGTATTTACAAACATATGCAAAAAAGTTTGCCCTTCGGGTTTGTTTCAGCCGCCATTTTGTAAATATATTTAAATGTCAAAATTGTGTACCTATTAAATGTCTTTAATAGCTGTACAATTTGATATTTGCATATATTTACATATATTTAAAAAATGGCGGCTGAAACAAACCCGGTGGGCAAACGTTTTTGCATATGTTTGTAAAAACGTGTTTATACGTACATGTACGTCTTGGTGGAGACCCGGCTTTATACCTAACAATTATTTGCATGTTATCACCTGCTCGAGAATTATTGTTTATTCGTTGTACTGATATTATCAAAAAAAGCAATTAACCGAAAACATGTTTATTAGAATGTTTTTGCTTTATCAGTAATAACTAGATTTTGAAAAAAACATACAGTAGATGAACCCGAGTCATTAAATAAAAAACCCATTCCCAAGCCATTCAAAAGACAAAAGGCAGACACACTTCAGTGAGCATCCCGATTGGTCAGTTTTATTCTTTGGAATTGCCGACCAATATTTTTTTTAAAAAAATTGTACTTCAAAGAGGACATTAGCATAGAGGCAATTGGCCTGAAGACTGGCCATGCTTGTTCATGAGAACAACATCGCCAGCAGGTGCAAATACCCACTTCAGAATCATGCATTTCACCTAAAACAACATTCAACTCCAGAAAGAAAAAAAAAAAGTATAGGCTACTGATGTTATTTCACACGAGATTCCATGCAGGGGTCAAGACGTCCTAAACATCGAGCTATACATTATTGGTTGCTTTTCTTATTTTCACTTTACAGGCAATAATTCTAAAGATACGTATGCACCAAAAGAAACATTTAGAAACATGAAACATACACATGCTACCTTGGCGTGTCCAGAAGTGTTTGTGAAACTTGTGTCGAAAAACGGCCATTTTCTGACACATTTTGATGTTTCCTATAGCGATCACTCAAGAGGCGGTCTGGATCAAAGGAAAAAATACACAAGCTCCGAAAAACATGATGGAAGTTTTTGTTCAGTGTTTCTTGTGTATGTTTCCTCGGGTGCATACCGACCTTTAGGATACACATATGGAGATCTTATACCAATTACCAAGGAAATACCAAGAGACAATTAGGGAACATCATTGTTTTTTATAAATATTTCAGTACTAATTTAATATGGTAAAACATGAAGAATGCTACTATCATTATATGTTTCTTCTGGTTGATTCCAGTTGTGAATGGAATATAATGTACAAACAGAAGATGAAGGCTGCACATTATCTTCTAAAATTACTAAAGTCTCCATTCGGAAACTAATCGAGCTTTAGAAACATAAAAATGCGTTATTAAAATAAAACAAGTTTGATTATGAACTAATATTGTTCGGGATATCTCAAACAACCTTTTTCATTATTAATCTGTTTTAAGCAGGTACCAACTTATTGTGTTGTATCCAGACAATGCCAGCACATGTTCGGCCATGTGTACATATATATGTGGTCAGTCCTCTCTCCTGATCCAACACGAATTTTGATTCACAATAGGTATAGTCTGAGCTTAGTCCGTTGCAAATACAATACTTGGGAACAACATAAAAACTTGAATATCTCATTTATGTAGTCATCCATCTTTATCCCGAAACAAGGTTGTCAGAGTTACTTGAAAGCGAACCATCTTATAGAAAGTATGGTTTTGAGCAATTGTTTTGAGGCCATTCCAGATTCATATAATACTACACGCACAACACGCCGACAAAAATGAGGGCCAAAGACTTCTCTTCAAATGTTGCTCACCTTGCACCCAAAGGCAAGGTGCAAGCTTCCAAGGTCGTCTATTTTTTTAAAAAACCAGCATTAAGGATTTTCGAGGTACTTGCTCGTAAAGTGCATCAACTCAAAAACTGCATAGGGCGGTTTTTACTGTCAACTATCCGATGGTAAACGCCCATTGAGATTTTATACAGATCCAACCCGTGGTTTTGTGGTAATAACGGTGTGGATTCCGTACACAGTTAAAAAATAAATAAAACTTCGTTAACACCCAGATACTTATTGCAAGGACATTAAACACCCAAATAACACAGTTATACGCAATAATTTGGGCGAGATAAAAAGTGAAACCCCGCGCCTTTATTTTTATTTACTGCATTTTGTGTACGATTTAAATGCATCATCTGGCCTGCCCGTTGGCCATGTAAGGCAGTAGCAAAGAGAACCATGTTCAGTAAAAAAGACAATCCCTGTGGGATTCACACCATTTTCGACATTTCCAATAGGCAACCAATTTCAAACTCGTAATACTGTTCAAACAGGCGCGCAAAGAGTATTCCATTTACAAGAGAAGCTTTTAAAAGCCAAAGGTTTCAACTGACATCTTTCAGACAGCAACTCCCAAAATAGTAAATCCTTGGAGATTTTATTTGACAGAAAGGTCGAAAGAACCAGAAGATCATTCGTTTACTGATTCTGAAATACGTTTCGATTACCTTCAACATGTTGGGAATCTAGGGACCATGCACGAATCTGGTGAAAATGATGCTGGTTTCTAGAACTATACCCATCGCTTTTATAGATGTATGTACCTTGCCTTTCTATGTTGGTTAGCAAAATATTGGAAACCAATAACAATACCAGGTGGATATCTGGCCACTTGTATACAGTTGTATGCATAACACCTTTTGTTTGTGGTAAAAAAGAAAAACAAGAAATCTGATAACGAGAAAACTCTGTTTTACATAAAATAACACTTTGTAAAGCAAAAATCGTGACAACGTTCAACTTGTATATTTTGTTTCTTCAGACGCTCAAAAGACCAAAAACTCGAAAATTTCAACTAGTAGCAAGTTGTCTTGGGTGGTGGTACATATACGTATAGTATGTACATTTATTTGTCTAGGTGGTTTTAACTATAAGGTCAACAGGCTTGTCTAACTTTTCATTAATGTGCACCTCTTGCATTCAAAATTGTAATTCATCAACAATAATTTCAAGATGGCTACACAACTGTGGCCTAATTTATTATATAATAAAGTTATACAGACCAATGATCATGAAAATTAGAGTTTTTTTTTCTAATTTGTTATTTGGAATTAAAAGTGGCCATCCATGCAATGATGGGTAATAAAAAAATCTCCATAACTAAATATTTAAACAATTTAATGAGAAAGGCATTCTTCAAAGTAAATATTAGGTCAGTATCGTTTACCTATATATCAAAGCAACGTGTGTGGAAAATTGATCGGTAAAATTGGTTCATCGTTTTAGGTCAACGAGCGTTAAGGACATCATTCTGTAACACAATTTATGTAATTCTGTAAATGTAGTGAAATCAGTTTCTTGACGTTTATATAGATGCACACAATTTTCTCAGATTCACTATGTCTAACACTAATTGTAAATTCGATAAGCAAAACAAGCTTGACGAAAAATATATAAATATTTGGATGTGGTCAATTTGACTCTTTGAAAACTTCTGAAGATTTCACGAAACTACACAAACGTGAGAAATCCACATATAGTTGAGAATGTCGTTAACCTTACACAATTTGCACCTATTATTCAAAATAATCCAGAATTTTTTTGCTTTTTTATTTACAAGGCTCATAGTTTTCATAAATTGCGGTGCTAGTGGCTTTATGCAATGCTAACCGTGGGAGGTTACAGCTGGATTGGTTGCATTCCATAACGCCCTGACTGAGTTCAAGTGAAAGTTTGAACAAAAAAAAAAGAAAAGAGAGAACTCACACAGAGTTAGGATATCCACATGAGGGACTTTCTTTCCCCCTTTTGTTCTTCTATTCGCTTAAATTACTTGCATTCTCAATTAGTCTTGGTCAACTCAAGAGTGTCAGTAACAAGCAATCTAAACATACAGTGATTAGTTATGCCTAAAGTTCCATTTTTGTGTGATTTATTTGTGTTAATTCTTTGGAAATATGGAAACCTATATACTCGTAAAGTACTGTTTGAGGTTTTTAAATATCCCGCCTTATTATTATTTATTAAGAGCAAAGGGAAACCAAACATAAAAACGCAACGAAAACTATTTTGAAAAACTAAGGTGTATTACGTGAGAATATTATATGATAAAATCATAATAATCATTTTTTTTTCACATAAACGTGATCACAAATTTATAAGAATTCAGAAAAGGAATTTGAGCATTAAATTAAAAAGTATAACATTAAAAACATGAGATACTATTTTACCTTGAACACAGGGATATAAAAACTACAGTCTGGCAATAAATAATATATATTTTCTAAATAATAAAAAAACAAAACTTTTTATGACTATGATTTTGAAACTGTTTTCGAAATACCCTGCAATCCCATCGTGCGTCAGGTTCACTTTAAATGGTCGATTTTTATGTTTTCTTTTGAATTGATAACTTAATTGAGTCAACACCCAGATACATTTATTATGCAAATACAGCATTTAACGAGACCTAAATGAAAACCTGCCATCAAATTGTATTCAAATTCATAGAATATATTAAGTTCTGTATTCACTGCAAGCATGATTAAGGCCATAACTATTTTTTAACACTTTTAAAGAACGTTAAATACATTAAGCATAATTTGAATTAGCTTATCGTCAAATGAAACAATGCAAAAATTGAATACGGTCATGAATCTTAAAAACAATGAATAATTTTTTCACGGGTAGCATCTTAAATAATATCCCAGAATTTAGCAATTATATAACTATTTCATTTGTTCGAATAACAATGGACTGTAATATTACATTTCAATATTTCACAAGATTTTCATTGAACTAAAAACTTGCCAAAGAAACATGTTATTTTAGAGTTTGTTTCTTTGCACTATAGCCAATGATTATTTGCAGTTACTTGTTTTCTCACATATGTATGATATTTCTTTTTTTTTTAAATTTCATAATAAAAATGTATAAGTATGAACTTCAATGGTTTGCAATATTGTAGAACACAACAGTTGAAAACAAAAATGATTTTTTTGATTTTAGTTGCAAAATAATCATAAACTTTCAAATTTCAACTTTTGTGTGGATACACAATTTTTACACAAACCAATACCTGTTTCCAAATGCGATCATGCATGCATGTACATGTATATTAGATTCTTGAGAATACCTAAAATACTACATATATAATTAACTTCTAAGTTTCAACATAAGTTTATGTCTGCATTGTGTAGTTTTTATGCAGCACCATAATTATGGCTCATCCTTTATGAAAGCACGATATACAATGGCATTCTTCTTTCGCTTTTTAAAGCGATGGAGAAACAACAGTTTTGGTTAAATTATTTTGAAACGTCAGATACCATCAGAAGATCTGAACAACCTGGTAAAAATCCCACATAACATGCTGGCAAGGTCTATCATTACTATGCCTATTATTTATCATTAAATACATCCGTAATCAGACCTTTGAGGAGTTATTATATTAATTGCAAGGAAGGTTTCCTATATGTATTAATAACATTAGCAAAAAAACTGCAGAAATCTCAGGCATGGGTTCAAATTTAATTTTGAATTCTCATAACTGTAAATTTTAGTACAAATATGACGTAGTGGTAATAATATTCATGAGGGGTCCAAGCCATACTCAAATTACATATGCGCTTTTGGTAGCTTAAAATAATACTTTCCTAAATGAACTCCTAACTTAACCGCAATTTTTATGAAAGAAAACTCTACTACAACATAACTGGGAAAAAAATGAGATATTAAATCGTCAGTCAGAATTCAAGTCAGATGCAATTCTTTCAAACATACACAGGCAATTCTGTAGATGCTCTAATCGCAAGTACATGTCAATGGTACCAATATCGCATGTACTGATAATTATAATCAGCCTTATCCAAGTTACGCTAGTCAGGGTGCATGCATACAAACTTATTTACAATTGATTAATAACAGATATACACTATCTAACAAATATAATACAATGGAATCCAATCGTATGAGCTTGTAACCACAGATATCGTTAATGTTCATCTTATACAAAGTTTATTTTCATTTAGAAATGAAAAATATCATGCTTTCTCTCACCTGATATAATTTTGGTACTTGAAAAATGAGCATTCTTTGATAAATAGGATAGACAATAATAATTAAAACTGATTTTGCAAATTTATAAACGGGAATTTTCGCATGGTGGCATTTGCATACAGTAGGCTAGTATATGGCAGGTTATTGCACTCTATACTTATTTTAATTAACCTTACAGAAATGCATAATACTTCATTATGAATTTTTTTTACAATAAGTCTATCGTTAACGACCACTGTACTTTGATGATTATTTTAATTAAACTGTACATATACTGTACACCACGTATACATTATTTAAAACGTTATAATTATGCTGCTATAACAAAGCATGGTATGTTGCCTATACGCAAAATATTAATCATTTTGGAAACAGGTTCAGTTCTGTGTTTTCATAGCTATTTAAGAGCAATTACATCCAATGTTAAGAACTGCTTTATCTTAATGATTTTAATATGGACGACCAACTGTAAAAGAAGACTAATGCAACTATATACCCAACAGTCAATACTTTATACATGTACCTGAATTAACTGTAAAGCAGTCTATTTCTATACATAATTCATTGATGAGATCGGATCTGATTTGACCAATGTATATTTCGAAATTAACCTACAATGTTAAAGAGGTTGCACCTCAATCATTAGCGCATCCTATAATTCATTCTCTGGAATAGGTCAATTTGTGGACTGCGTGATGGAAGCAGGATGTTACATTTTTGAAAAAAAGATAATTTACTCTTAGTAACCATTCAAAAAAGACGGGAAATTCCAGCATAAAATTGGTGTTTGACACAAAGTTAGGCATAATTTCTGACTTTCCAGAGATTTAAAAAAAATCCACTACGTTTGGGACTGGGGACACATTTCGTCTGGTGTCCATTTCCCCATTCACTGACCTTTAAAACTTAATCAAACAGAAAATCCAAGAACTGAAAAATGCCATTTTTAGTGGACGTCCACAATGGCTACCCCCTCCCTCCCCCTATCCACATGGTGTCCACATGGTAGCAGACCACCTCCCCTCTTTCCCTCGGCCCTCTTGAGGATGTCCTTTTTAAATGGTCCATTATGGAAAATATTGGTTACTGATGCAAAGTAATGACAAAGTCTAAAACTGATAATAAATTAATGATCTGCATGAGGTTACTAATGGCAAATAAGGAACGCAAACACTCTGACACTACAAATGGGTGCAAATTGATTACATTTGTTCCTAATACTAGCAATTTGCAATAATCGTGCTTCTGTTCGGCAATCAGTTTTTTTGCATAAGTCAAAAAAAATGATGATGGAATAAATCTGTTAAGATATTTCAAAGTTGTCAGTACAGTCATGGAGCTTAACTAAACTGATAATGAACTACACTAAATACTCCCAAAAAAATCACATTACGGTAGTTTAAAAATATTATGGATATACGTAGAATACCGATAGAAGCCAAAATACATGCAAAAACTGAAGTAACAACAAGTAAATATTAAAGCGCCGCCCAAATGAACACACCTGTTCAAGTCCATTATTTCCTGCTTGTTATCTACGTATGTATAAACCTCCAGCACAGGCTGTTGTTTTTCTGATGACGTTTTCTTTGGATTTTTACCTGGCCAACTACGGCTTGCCTTACACAGGCATGCGTCACAACTAGTTCAACCTTCTTTAACGAGTTTGCGAGAAATTCGCACGCAACAGGAGTGTTCGCGAAGGTAGTTTTATAGCAATGGTGGTTTTATAATGACGATTGCTTACGAAATCACGATGTAGTAAATAACCATACAGGATTCACGTGTTTATCTAAAAGTGCCCTAAAGTTTTATGTGGTCCGACATCATTGCCGGTAAGTGATTTCTCAATGAAGACGTTTTATTTCAACATATGTTTTGGTAAGGATAGAAAACCAGCGCAAAGCTTACGAAAAAGTGGGTCTCGCCAACATCGAGAAGCCATTTTGGCGTCTGGAGGTGAATACCTTTGCCGAGGTTTCACCAAAAAAAGACTTGCGAAACTCTGTTTGAAAACGTGAAATTTGTAGACATTAAAGCGCTTCTAACTCTATTTATTCGAAAGTTTGCTTTAAGTAATATATTGGTATTTACAAGATGGCCGCCGACCTAATTTGAGCTGTTTTTTTTTGTTTTGTTCTAGTCAGATGTTTCGACGGAAAAAGGACACATTCTTGTTGGTAAGTGCTTGCTTTCATATTGTCAATTTGTTTACTGCTGTAACCTATATTTCGAAGATCCTGAGCAGATGAAAACGTTATTTATTTATAAATTAAACAAACGGTGACATGCTGAAAAATGTCATGAATGGCACCAGCAAAAACAACCGATAGTTTGAGGACGAGATGGTTGTATCAGTATATAAATAAGTAATTACCGATTTTCTGTGTAAGAATGAATTCCTGTTGTACAAAACAACCTCTCAAATATAAATTACGCAATATATCATTTTCGTGTTTGTTTTCGATAATGAAGTGATTTCAGTAAATTCACAACTGAGTATGAATGCTATATATCCAAATAACGTAGTCAATTAATCTAATGTAATTTTTCTATTTTTCCAATTCATGCATTTGCTAATTGTTAGAAAAACTGACGTAAATAAGTAAATTAGTTAGTATACCGCATACTATATATTTGAATTAAACTGCAATTCAATCCTGAACCGATGCAGTTTTGATTCTCAGGTAATTTCACAGGTACATTCTCAGGTAATTATCAAAATTACCATGTTGTGTAGTACATATACAGGTATATCTACATGTTTTGTACATAAAACGCATTGCTGTATTGAGAGTGAGATATATGATTATAATTAAAATGTGGCTGACTAATTTGTTTAGAGAATTGGTACACGATAAATTCATCAGTTAGCAAGATTAGCAAGGTGTTTTTATCCAAATAATGTTATCGGGTAACGCCAATGTATCTACCATCTCACCTTAGTCGATGTTAAACCTACAGGACAAGTACTCATTGCTGTTATCGTGAAAAATACATGTAGCCCTAATTTACTTGATTCTACTCCATGATAGTATCCAGTAATCAATTAACTTCTCTACGAATTTAACGAGTCGATGATGCAGCCAGACGTCATTATAAGCAGCTTGACAAATAAAGTTTAATTATCGTCTGGAATATATTGAAATTGTCAGTGCAATTCTTATTGGTTAATAGAACATGACAGTTTATTTTTTCGAATTGTCTTTTAAATCATTCAAGAACTCAAATTAGCGAATCGTAATAAGGAAAACCGTTCATGTTTCATGGTGTTCCTGCAATATTCTGGTCCTATCTCGCTTTTGTTTTGTTTTTCACCCCTATTGCGAATGCATTGTATAATTCAGGAAAAAGTTATTTATGAATGTAGACAATAGCATGATCGAAACAACAGTGAAAGTGAGCTGAGAAGAAAGTAAACGGAAATCATACATTACAAATTTGCTGTATCAGAATAGATTTCCATTTATCGCAACAGGTGGTTATTTTGGTGCTTCCCAAATACATATTAACCTAGACTGGGACCTATTTTTCAATTTTGACTATATAACAATGGAAATCTATATATTAGCAGCGGAGTATGCTGTAGTTTACTCGTAGTATCATAAAAAAAAAAACTTGGGGGAAACAATTGTCAGTATATACTTGTAATATACCACTAACATCTGCCATAACTATTTGAAAGTATGGAAATATGGGCTTTATTGTCACTGACAAAATTATTACACTGCCAATGTTCTATAAATTTTAAAGGTGAAAAAATAGTGCCTTAAAATAATGATACTGAAGATAGTTTTTGAAAATTATACTTACTAGCCTTGAATTTTGTATTCCTGCAAACATTTTAAAACGGAAATTCAAGAATGCTTGTTATAATATTGTATTTTGAGATGAGAGCCTCATTGCTTTGAGCTGTTTTAAGGAAACATTACCCACACCGGTAAAAAATGTCCGCGAAACCAGATATTTTAAAAAAATATTATGTAATAGTTATTTTATACGACCTGCTCTTTCATATAATAGTTTATAATTACGTGTTTTAGTAAGCATGCAACAAGAAACATACACAAAATACTTCATGTATAGCTTAAGAATGTTATGTCATTTTATAAAGTTTTAAGTTTATTTCCTATTTTTTTTAATCAAGTGCTGTTCTTGATTTTCTTTTTAACAAACAGGAAACAAAAAAATTTGAAGTTGTAAAATAACTACTGCATCTGTAATTATTTCCTCATATTTTTGCAGAATTTGTAAAGGTTAACAGTGTGATTATTCTGTACATTAATACGCTTTTTGAAAAGAAATCTTATTTTTGAAAAACATGGAGGCAATTGTAATTCGCGTTTAAAGTTTACATTTTAGCGTCCCGTAAAAAATAATAACTAAATACCAAAACTCAGATCGTAAAAATGCGGAAGTTTATACAATTCCAAAAACCTTGTATTTAATTGTTTGGCATATTTGCAGGCTTTTAAATGCTTTTAAATGTAGTATAACAGCACTTTGTGTTTTTGAGACATTTTCTTCAACATGCTTAATGCATAAACTGGATTTTCCGTCTGATCTAATTCGAAAATTAACTAGGCCAACTATGTATATGTATAATGTGGCGCATTCACACTGTCAAAGTGGGCTTTTACTAAAGTATAATGCTGCATAAATTTGCATGGCTCTTACAATTATGAATCCAATTTGGTTAGAATTTCAAACCACCAATTAAAATTTTTGTCTTAATCATTTTATGCAATTGCTTATTTCTATCATTTTTCACTTTTCAAAACGAATTCACATGCATTTCATTAGTCATAAGAAACCGCAATCTATTCTTTTATGCAATATTTGTTCACATAAATAATATGCCTTTTTACAAAACAACTATTATATTTTTATATCAAACCAATGCTCGCATTTAGCTTCAATATCAACAGGCACGTCCTTTTGTTAGATATTAAATCATATTCAAAAAGCAATATACTGAAAACTGAAAAAAATAGTGCACAATATGCTTGAATAAATACTGCTACTCTCAATGCAAAATATATGATCCAGTGCAGATTAAATATTGACTATGAA
The DNA here is from genome assembly GCA_034698625.1 of Julus scanicus. Lineage (NCBI taxonomy): Eukaryota > Metazoa > Arthropoda > Diplopoda > Julida > Julidae > Julus > Julus scanicus. Next base: position 18,602 of record JAQGBW010000934.1, on the reverse strand, counting down.
AAATATTTACTTGGATTTACCCAAAATGGGTGGGCACGCACGATAAGGTTTTGATTCATTAAACTAATTTAAAAGAGGGCAAAAATTACGAGCTATTCACATTAGCAATATCACCTTTTTCAAAATTAGGACACTGGCCGTCTTAGTTAATAAACAGCATCAACGTGGAACCAACTCTTTAGACCATAAACAATGTCACTAAACCATCAAAGTGAAATTTTGCTCATTGAAATTTCCTTCGTCCAAGTGCAATGATATTGATAAACAGGTCAATACGTTTTACGAAAAACAGGTCACTTGAGATTCTGTTTAAAATATGCATTAATTTTTTATTAGATATACTAGTATGGCCGTTCAAGCTCAGTTGCTGAAACTAACCGGACTGTAATTTTATTAGAACACGAGAATTCTTGGTATGGCACATTCAGGTTACACCTGCCCTATAAAAGCTTTGCACAAGATAAATGCCTTTAACAGGTTTTCCGATAGCTATCTAAAGAATCTAAAGAAATCTGATTTTGTCTTTAGTGGTTGACCTACCTTCACCAAACAAGCCGAAATATACAGTGCCGGTCACAGTACACTAACTTATTCAGCTGATACTTTAATATAAAAACAAATTTAACATTGGGGTTGTATTATAAGCACATTTTTTAAGGAAATTTTACAAACAATAATAATTGCATCTTTGTTTTTTTTTACATCAGAAAATAGTCTTTGTTATCAGGATATTTTTTATGTTGTTATAAAATAATGATTAAAAAATATATAATTTTGCATTGAAATTCCCAAATTTAAATATTCCTTTCACAAATATTTTTAAAAATATATTTGAAGTTCCAGTTTTTATTCGCGCACATTTGCCATTAAAAACTAGACTACAGTTTATATATTAAGTATATAGCAAGCAGTCCTATCTTGAAAGACAAATATTAGAAACTAAAACTTGCAAAATCACAAATTTCAATGTCTAATTTAAGAAAGGACGCTGTTTTTTTAACTCATCACGTTATTATTTATTTCTAAATTATTATATTTGAATAATTTGTTATTATTTTATGTTATAGTTATTATTTTTGAATAATTGCAAATAATATGCATTTTGGACATGCTACCCTGGTGAAAAAAACAATAGAGATTTCTATTGTTTTCTATTGTTATTTGGAACGTTGTTTTTTATTGGTTTGAATAGAAAATTTCTATTGGTTTTATTGGTTTCTATGGTTTTCTACTGTTCAGTCAATACAGCTAAACCATAGAAGCCAATAGAAGTCAATACAGGAACCATAGAAAACAATTAAAATCAATAAAGTGTCCAAATAACAATAGAAACCAATAGAAATCTTTATTGGTTTCTATTGTTTTTTTCACCAGGGTAGCGAAAATACTAAAAAAAATTGACATGTTCCATTTGGAGAGCCGTTTGTTTAAATTTCAAATAAATCAATAATGCTAATGGAATATTACCCAAGAATTGGCACGATGCTATTCTAAGGTGCTGACTATTAAATATGATAGATGAATTAGCTATTGTTTGCCATTAGTTTACGTTCTGGTGAAGAGAAAACAATGGCCTTGTTGTTGGCAGCACTGTGTTGTGAGAAACGCTCCATCAATTGCTGGAAAATATCACCAGCCTGCTAACATATTGCATTTAGAATCACAATGAAAAATTGCCTCAGGCAGTAATAATTCAGAAATAGTTTTCCTTATGCCATGTTCCTGTTGGAAACTGTCCTGCAAAACGATACCCATGTATATGTGTGGGCGGAATCTGAGAAATGATTTGTTTTGCTTTTTATGGATACTGGTTATACAGTTTCGTTTACAACTAAAACAACGAATTGGGATCGTTTTGTTATTTAATTTATGGAAAACAACTTTTTTTTTATTATTATATTTTTTTGACAGTGATCAAATGTTTTCGATACATCATGCAAGGGTTGAAATACTAGTTGTGGTATAAGATGTTCATATATTTCATTTTTCTCCCCACAAGTCAATATACAGAACTGAGTGCAAAAGACGCATGAAATATAACAAGGAAATAGGGTCGCAACGCATATAATTGAATTTTCAGTTTAAAATCAATAAAGGTATTTTGAAACGTGATGGATGATGAATGTATACATCGACCAAGTACAGTTGACACCTGTCAGCATTAATGGATTTCATATTCCATAACCTTACCTATATTAATTGAGGTCAAGCCAATTATTTTTTAATAATTAGCATCTTTCAAAATTTGACGGTAATAGAAAACATTGTAAATTCTACGCAGAACACAATGGAACAACATAAAATCATTATGTGCCAATTAAGAGGCCATATAGCAAATTGTGATATGACACAATTCATTCGCCCTTCATGTTTTACGTGCCATGCAAACAATAGTCTGGATTTCACTGTTCGAATATGAAGTAAATACAGTACATAAAATACTTCAGACTAAGCCTGACATGAATATGAATATCTAAATTCACGCTTACACAGTGTATACTTTAAGCGTTTTAAAAATGCGTTAATGTATCGGCCTGGATTTCCAGGTGAATCGATTTTGCAATATAATGCGCAACCTTACTGTTTCCATGTGCTAAAAACGCCTAAAAAATAACATGTTCCCACCATACATTAGTCGTAGACATTACAGATGTCAAGGTGGAAGCGATAATTGGATGAAATGTTACTTGGTGTGAAAGCATACATGCATTCAAAGGTTTACTCAATTTCTCAGTTCAATAAAAAATGACAGGTACAACAATACTGCATGAAACACCTGCATTAAATTTTTTAATGTTTTGTTCCATGTTTGCTTGTCAGGTGTCCGCTAATTTATTTTGTTACGGTATGCGGGTGAATGCTAATGAGAATCTCAAATGCGTTTGTAGTAAATTAATTTTGATCCATACAATTAAGTAAAAATATTTCTTGGTGGTAAAGACGGAATCCTGACAAGTGATTACAGAACTGTGTATGCAAGGTTTGAATGAGTTTTCTGCAAGAATGGTTTTTGAATTTTTTTTATTGAAAACCCTTTTGCATTCTGAGGCTTTTGTTCAACCGACTCTTTAAATGTAGCGTGTAAATTCGTTGCAATTTGAAACATAAAATTCGCATATAAACGTTGGCGTTCATCTAATTTCAAACTGCTAAATAGTCCCATAGGAAAAATTTATTTTCTTCCTATTACAGTCTAATTGGCGAAAGCTACTGTATAAAAGGTAACACAAAAACAAATTGTTACAACTAGAAGGAAACAAACATTAATCGAAATCCTAGATTTTGAACCTCGGTGAAGCTATTCTTATGCTTAATTAATTGCCTGTGTTAGTTAAAGATATTTCTGCACTTAAAAATATAAAATACACTGATTAGTTTGCATGCTATTTGCTTGTGTTTAGATAGCATGTCATCGAAATGTAGGTCTTAAGGTCTAATTAGGTTAACGCTTAAGAATACGAGAGTTCATTACCACGTTGACGAGTCACGTTCGACAACGAAGGTGTAACAACATCATGTTTTTTTGTTAAACATAAATGGCCTATTTGAAACCCAAAGATTATAATAACTTAATTCTATAGTTTTATATAAAAATATTTAATATAATTTATGTAAAATTAATCAAATTTAACACCACCAGCAAAAAATTCAATTATACAAGCTGCGAATGCTAACCTTAATAAAGTGTTTAATATTCAAGTGTCATTATAGTCACTATATTTTTTCGATTTGATAATATGCATTTTAATGTACAGTATACTACATGCGTTACAATTTGCAATTTGCGAACGAATAAATATATAACAATAGCGTATGATAATAAAATACTGTTGAATAACATGGATATGATTTCTTAAATGCAAAAAAATCGACTAACCTGCATGAATCAAGTAAAACTTTGTTTTTGTCAGCAACCAAATGTCCGATTTAAAATCGGGAAAATGTGTTGTGTAGACAATTTATTCCTCTTTATAATTCGTTTAATTATCATAAAATTCCAGATGCATCCTTGAGGAGAAAAATGTTGAGCTTAAAGCAGCCCAAATTTGCATTGTTTATGATAATATGCATCGTTGTATGCCCCTGTGGCTGTGTTTCTGAATGCAATTTAAGTGTCAGAGCTTAATAAACACATATACATATCTAGACATACCTAGTGTTAATTAATGCTCTCTCGATAAAATGACCACTCCACCAGAAGTAGCCGCATGAGTTGCGGGCTATTCTCCAGAGAAATTCAGCAGAAATCTTTTTCACACTGGACGAATTATAAACAGGAATAAATTGTCTACAAAACACATTTTTCCGATTTTGAATCGGACATTTGGTTGCTGAGAAAAACACATTTTTACTTGATTCATGCAAGTGAGTCGAATTTTTTGCACTCAAGTGTAGTATATAAGGTAGAGTCTTACTTCAAAACTTTAATAGGGCATTATATGCAAGTTTTTGAGTTTAAATTAGATTTTCTTTGTCAACAACATATGGAATTTTGACATATAAATGTAGTTTTTGCAACCATTACCAAGAGGATATATACGATATTACATTTTGATTACCCTTATAGGAATTTTTACTCAAGGGCAAATTGGATGAATACTCTCTTGAAGCTAATGCGTATGCAAAATAATCGCGTGATTGTTGGATATGATGCTTAAAACGTTGGGAAAAAGAGCTTCATAACTCAGTCTAAAATATAATAGCATGTGATTTTTTTCATTTGATTAAAGTTGAAAATCTTCCCACACACAGCAGATTGCAAGCAAGAAAATATCCGTCTTTTAATGATACGCCAAAATAGAAATACGTGGACTGACTCCTAGTTTTAAACATTAATAATACTAAATAATACATTACGCGACGATTTGCAAGTGAGATTGGCTTTTTAAAAAATAGCCTCATTTGCATATGCTTTTTATCACTAAATAAGCCGCTGTGCAAAAGATTTCAATATTTCAGAAAGTAATTTCATCTGGCATGCTGTGTTCCCGTAAAATATATAGCACATGCAATCCATAAGCTTATTTGTACATAAATCTACTCATAACGCGTAATAAGAATTTAGGCAATTTCTCATTGAGCTACTGGTAATTACGTAATGTAAATCAATTTAATCTCCATAATGCATGTTAATAACTTATATCGTTTCTTATTTATTCCAGATGAGTTTTCTCATCAGCGTGACAATGGCACAACTTTTTCACAAAAACTCAGGTAAGTGCACACTGAAATTTATGAACAACACATTGCATAGAAAATGAAAAGTTTATGAAATGAAATTAATTATTAGTAATTGTAGCACAACTGTGTTTGCATGCACGTACTCCAAATTGCTTTCTCGTGAATATACTCCAGTCAACGTCCACAGATTGTGACGATATGCGTTCGTGGTTTTTTCCCCTTTAATTAACCCAGCGAAGGCATGACGAACCATGGATAGTAATTATTTTAGCAAATTGCTATCATGCTTGAGAATTTTTGGAGCTTGATGGAAGTGGAATGTTGTTGGAGATGTCAAGATGACTCAGTTATAATGTTGGAAAGTGAGAATGATAACCGATGTGAATTTCAACATAGTCACGCATTACCGTTCATGCAGAATAGCTTTTGCACTTTATGTACAGAATTAGCAAAGAATCTTATGAGAATATAGTGCAAATAAAAGAAAAATTAGAGAAAAAATGATGTTGGTATTTCAGCCAAGGCCAAGTTTAAAATGCATCAGACATGATAAGCACACAAGAAAAAAAAATGTTTTTAGCAAGTTCCGAAAAAATCTAACATGGGTATTAAAAATTGCAACGCAAAGCAACCATCAAGAACTAATGCGGTTTGACTAAGAAAAAATAAAAAAACACATAATTTGAATTCCAGGCAACAATTGGTTGCTGTTTTAATCGGCATTTAAAAAAGATGTTGCATATGTCTAGCAACATAACGACTCTTCATTTTGTCTTCCTTCAAAGTGTCATGCTTACAATCTGTTTGTCCTCTTTTAATTCTTTTGGTATTCCAGCAACACAATTTCCCAGCATGAAATATACCTCTGCTCGCACAATAACACCACAACTGCTGGATATCGTTAATCATAATAGCTTTTTTCGCACCGATGAAATATAACTGTAGGCATTTGAGCCTTCATTTAGATTTGAGACAAAGGTTTAATCTTGTTATCTTGCAAATTATTCTCGAGATTTACGGTGCAAGGGGTGACATCGTTTATCTCAAAAGAGCTCGGTATGCATCCAATTATACCATTGGGACAATTACGGCCTTTAATTTAATATTTATTTACGGTAAACATAGCATGAGTTTAAAACAAAATACATTCACATTAAGTTTCAAATATATGGCAATTCGTTTGAATGTAATCTGATTTTAATCTAGTTGCCATACCATATTTGACGTGCATGGTCATGGTGGCTTCAAATTTTGAAAATCAAAATGTAGTTAAAGAATTAACTCAACCTAGTTTTACAAACTTCAAGTTTTAAATTGTTCCCTAGTATTTATTGTAGACGCATTTTGTAGTGAAATTTAGGACATTGATACCTTATTAGTAGCATAACTTTGGAAGTCACTAAATGGACCCTGGCAAACCATTCCAGTTGTTGAGAAAGCAGTAAGAAGTATACATGAATTTATTCCTCGATAAAACAACTTATTCAAAACGTTTAAACCCATTTTGAGTAAACATAAATTGTTTGTTTATAGAAATAAATTATAGGTTTAAATCGACCTCACCCATAATTTATACTTTCTTTTGTTATCTCATACATATCCAGATAACACTATAGATGTTTTATTTTTATGTTATTGCACTAATTCGTATGCGCATCGAATACACCAATTTAAATGCAACTACAATGAAAATTGCTAAATAACATTATAAATGGACGACCATAAAGTAAAATTTTATCAACTTGTTATCTAATTCTAAAGGGTAATTTCTCAACTCAATAGCCAATTGAACACAATGCAGAGCTTATATAGCCAATTCCGGAATTTGTAATTGTTTATAATGTTCTTAAATATTTTTTGTGTGGAAAAAAATAGAAAATTAGTCCATTATTTAATTAAGCTAGTACTTATTTACTTCACGACCTCCTTAACCACAAAACTCGTTATTTCGCTATTTAATTAATGACTAACTATAAATTTCGCTTTGCCCAATACAAATTTACGAAATGAATTCCCATGACCACTATAAGAGAAACAGCATTATGTTCATTTAAAGTATGCTTACTATAACGTATAGCACTAAACTAAACGATTCTAATTGGGCAAAAATTGAAATGAATGAAATATACTAAGAAAAAAACTTAACCGTGGTTATATATATATACATGTATATATACGCACTATACTTTTAATGTCAGTATATTTTGTGGATCTAACTCATGAATCGCCCATAAATTGATGCTTGAATTGATAAGGATGGTAAATCTGGAGAGCTTAATTTTTAAAGCTTTACGGTCTGGAATTCGCCATTTCCGCTATAAATTAATGGGAAGTTCTTATACAGAAGTACTTAATAACGAAATTTACTATTAAAATGTTTTTAGTTCCAAACATCCGCTTTTTTTTTTGCAACGGCTCTCCATGTTTCAGTTTTAGCAGAACGAGGACATCTTTTATGTTCTCTACCAACCTACTGCATGCTTTCACCTATCCAAAATATTATCTGGTAATCTAATTAAAAAAAATTACCTCCACACAACTATATACACGAAGCAGGGGCATTGTATGCGCTCGTTGAGGTCTGCAGAGGTATCAAAAGCACATTTCTCGCAATTAAAAATTAGGTGACCCTATTTGGAGTTTTCCCATTTTTAGGGCGATGGTTCAGAAACGCAGTCGCGTCTTTTCAAGTTTTGAGACTGATACGATGCATGACGCATGCATGTAACATATAATGAGCATCTGGTTTTGAGGGAATAAATCCCTCTATATTAAACTCTAAATAATGCAATAAAACAACAGGAAGTAAACTCTAAGAGTTCCTTTTTGCAAGGCTCATATTTTATGCATTCCCCACTACGCTTACTTCCACTACCTTGGAAGTGTACATTTTGACTTTTCATTGGTTGTTAGGAAGACGATGGTTTATATGTACCTCGGTGCATTATCTTCTTATTCCGTCCATCTCATCTTAGATATTCAGTTGTCAGATTACAATTGTGAGACTGAACAATAGGTGCTCTTTTGGGCGGAATAAAAGCTCCCTTTTGTCAAGGCTAAACTTGGCCTACTCCTTTGTAGTCAAGACATTTTCATTACTGGGGTGTTGTTCCAATCTGGGCAACATTGAAAGATGCTAAGAATAATCAACCTCAGACGTTACAATTGAATTGAAGGGATACCTTCAATACATGTTCAAAAACCTTATTCATACGTTTCCAATTCACCATTTTAATCATAGGTATGCTTTTCTTATACTTTAATGCTATCCATGGCAAAAGAAATGCAGGCAATAAATACATTTCGTAATAATTGTAGGTTGGTTATATTTTCAACAATGCAGCCTCCCTCCACCATCTTGTGCACTTCTGTGCCAACTCATGAATGGCCACGAACACTCTTGAATTTGAATACTGGTGCTTTCTAAATAATGAAAATAATAAAGTATCCTTTTTTTTCTACAGATAACCTGGGGATATCTGATGTGCAGGTCGCCTGCGACAAAGATCACATTCTGGTCACTATTCAAATGGCGACGCCATTTGAAGGATTAATTTATCCAAAAGGCTTGCCAAAGAATTCCACGTGCATGGCCCAATACAGTACAGCTGAAAACCAGCTAACATATTCAATGCCATTATGGGCCTGTAACACAATGAGTAGTGACGTGGTAAGTCTTTTTTTAAAGAGACTCAAATCAGTGCTTTAATGATAGCCATGTTACATCCTTCATTGCATTTTATCTTTTTCACAGGCGGGAGGAATAGAATATTTTAACACAATAGTAGTTCAGCCTCATCGGCGACTGGTTACAAATCAAGGCAAAGGATTCCATATCCGATGCAAATACCAAACGAAAGAAAAATTACTTTTAAATAACGTCAATGTCAGGTAAAAATCTTTTCATTGTTTCTAATGTTGTAATGCGATTCTTTTAAATCTAACGCACGTGCATTCTGGATCCCATTTGTGGATTGTGGCAAAACTAAGATTAAAATGCCTTCTCACAATAACAGCATTATCCAGTGAATGCAAATGTGAAAACAAAGCCTTTTCTCTAACTCTTCACTGCTCAAGCTTAGTGCGATAATGGAGTGAGTGCGTCTTCCTTTGAAATATGTTAAACACTGCCTATTTTTAAAGAGACGGGAAGAGGTTTGAAATCATTCCATTACCGCCCATTAATCTTACTTGTCAGACGATTTCAATGTGTTATAATTTCGAGGAAGTATAGTACAAGGAGCTTCTATTCATACAATGTGGTTATATTATAATCACAAAAAAAGATGCACAGAATAAACGAGTAAAAGTCGTAGAACTCTGTAATATGCTATCAAACTAAGCAGACAGAAGGATGTGCTCTCAAGCATTCTAGAATATTTGAGCCCCATTGCAATTTTCTTTATTTTTGCAGTGACGTACCAGCAAATACCATTGAGGCCAACATGCCCATTCCTGAACATATCATGAAAATTTATTTGGGCGAATACAGTGCGCAGTTCATTGCAGAAAACGTCAACATTGGAGACAATCTCACCATGCACATCGCACTAGCAAAGCAAAGTAAGTTTCCCCAAAGGCCATACAGTGAAAGGTCGTGCGACCCTCGCATTTGATGTTAAGCCCTCCTATGTATATACGAGCAATTTATGCAAATGAAATTAGGATTGTTGAGAAAGAGAATTACGTTGGTAGCACTATTGTGCGTGTATGTAAAGTAGGTAGGGTATATCAGCAGTTAATGAACTTAGAATGTTATGTGGGATGGACAGGATAGTTCTTGAATGCCATTAAATTTCAAGGTATTATATGGTAGTTTTACGGTTATCTTTCTATAGTTCAACATGAAATGTTTAGAAGGATTCAAAAAGTTGAAATTAAACTAAGTTAAACATGTTACAACATAGTTAAAACAAGTAGGCGTGTGATGTAATTTTTGTTTAAGGGGGATTACAACCCTATCCCTTTCAAAGGGCAAATTTGCAAAGACACTCACAGCCAAACAAAAAAGGATTAAATAGTAAATTAAAAAAATTTTCAAATAAATTCATAAATCAGCAAGGGGCTTCGCTTGTCTTTTTTCATTTTAAAATAGTAGATTTTTTAAATTAAATTATTATTTGAATTTTTGCACTCACAACCTGCTTATCTCATGCTGCCACATACCGACTGCGTGTGCAAAATAACAGACATTTTTCAAACTTAAATGTTATTTTTTTTTTAAATCTACCATTTCAAAATGAAAAACAACAACATGAGGCCCTTGCTGACCATCAAGCCACCCCAAACAATTCTCATCCCCACCCAAACCTTCCTCATTCAGCTGTGAGTATCTTGGCAAACCCCACCCATTGGAAAGGATAGGGTTGTGATCCCTCTTAAACATTAATAAAACGATACTGCATATTATTTAAAACACCATGCCAGTTATAAAATGTTATGAATGTAATTTGGCAAGTGATTATGTGCTGTAATTGTGCATAATGCTAAATTTATACATGCTAAAATTGTAAATATTCAGCAGATTTGCAAATTTGCTTTTTCACATACTATAGTATACGTCTACATGTTCTGCAAGTTTTCTACAAATTTCAGTACACGGTATTGGATAGAGCTTACGAAGAATACTCATATAATGCTCTAGGAAAACCATAAGAGAAAAGCTTAGCCAGAAGGCTTGGTCGGAAACCAATACATTAAGAGCAAGACCTGGATTTCGTGCTTTTCTACACTGTACATACACCAAAACCATATCTCCCGTTAAAATAATAAACATGTCCCAACGTACTTCACGGCGTGAACATAGAAATCTCTTTAGAGCTCTAATATTTATTTAGTTAATTATCCCCTTGTTTATGAAAGGATAACCCTGGGGGTAAGAAAGCATGCATGCACTGCTATTAATTATTATGCACGTGGTTTAGATGAGATAATGCAAAAATCAATGCATTTAGGAAAAGAGTAGGATGACCTGTCCTGAACTCTGCACAGTAACTCTTTTCATAAGCTTAATGAGATGAGATGAATCCCAAAGCATATGATGGCGTGCCTAGACGTGTTTTGTAGGCCTATTGTGAGATTAATTCATTTTGGGTTCAGTTATGAATCACTGACCAACCGTATTCCTATATGTCCCCATTGGCCCACCAACAAAGCGTTTAATGACACCTCCGTACCTAACCTCCGCAAACCCACGTCATAACATTTACATTTTTCATTTCAGGCGTATATGGTATGAAAATAACGAACTGTGTCGTGAGAGATGGTCTTAACTGGAACGAGCAGATTCTGGTAAACGAAGAAGGGTAGGTACTTATTTATACCGTTCTTACAAAATTGGCACCTGCTGTGATAAACCATATGCTAGACTCCCACATTTTGGATCAAGTAGCGACTGGTGTACTATATCATTATCAAGCAGTTACCATGTTAAAAGATAAAAATGTAAAGTAGCTACCTGAATCACGCAGGTTCGGGTATTTGGCCTTGTCTACAACCAGTCGTCATTGGCCTTATTTTTGGCAATAGGCCCAATTTTGGCATTTAGGCCAACACGTTCGTCAAGAAGGTAACAGCCCACACTACTTCATCGAAACGTGTATTTGAAATATAATATTTTTCAATAGTCTTTATCGTTTTTGGATTGATTTCGCTCCATATTTCTGACCCATGCATTACAACTTCTTACAATCCAATGAATTGTTGAAGTAGATAACAGCTGACATACCAGCCAGAACAAAGCCCCAGAAACAGGACATGAAGTATTGCGTGGGCAGACAATCCAACATTAAGATTTATCTGTACAGGAATTATCACAGGCATACGTGTAATTCAACACATGACCAGTTAAGAGCATGCTAACGCCCTTACGTGGGTTATTATTTATTCCGGAGCCTGAATATGTGACAAAAGTGTCGGCAACATGTCTTCGTAGGAGTTTATGATGGAATAACTTAAAATGTCAGGCAATGTTGCTTTTCTCGTTCTACAGTATTTTCTGTACACTGTATCCTAAATTAAATTTCAAATATTCATCATATACATTTCAACCTGCAGTAAATTAACAATTATGTAAGGGAATATGTATGCTTATATATTTCCAACCTTTATCAAATTAAAGGAAAAGACGCTTGATGGAAATATTTGCAAAATACAGACAAAAGTTTGGCATCCCATATTCTATATGATAACAAAAATGTGAAATTAAACAAACTGGATAAAAATCACTGGCAACTTGTTAGTTGACAATATTTTGTCGTTTCTATGAAAATGAACTCATCAGTAAAAGAGGAAAGGTAGTAAATTATTATGCTGAAACTTTACGAAATTTTGATTTCTGATGAACTTGGCTGAAAAACTTTGCTGGTTTTTCCTTCAAATTTTAAAATGTTAACTCAAATGCTTTCAAAAATCTTACGCAGATATAGAATGAAATCAAAATTGAATGTGAAAGAGGTGAAGTCAAAATTGTTAGCGTTACAGTTATATTTCTGTCTGTGTTTATTTGATTTTTAAATGGCTAGATTTTTATGAAACCTAAATAACTGACAGGTGGAAATTAAATTTGCTGAAAACGTCTTCAGTTAAATATAGTTACTGTCAGCACATTTGATGGATATTGACATTAAAATCTGAAAATGAAGTAACTTTTACAGTTTCATGCAAACAGATTTGCGTACCATACAGTATGTTTAAACATACCATATTGTTTAACAGTAGAAAGTTCGTTTTAGTTTCTGAATTAATTTTTAGTGAAGATTGCTCAAAAATGATTTAGATTCGTATATTCCACTATGCTAATTATCTGATCTTATTTTTACCATGTGAGTAACTGTGATTTTAAAATTATGTACATTTTTTTCTTCAGATGTTCGCTTGATTCTGATGTAATGGGGTCTTTTGATTACACCGAAGACAAACTAGAAGCAAAAGTCAATTTTCAAGCTCACAAATTTCCATATACGCCAACAGTTTACTACAAGTGCAATATAAAATTATGCTTGAAGCATAACGGTGGATGTAATGATGTGGTACGTTGTTTTTGTTTTAGTTTTGACATTCTGTGAAATATAGGCCAAACACTGATAACATTATAAAGATCTGTACCGTAGCGAGAGTTATGAGCTCATACGATGGGTGTTTAGTCAATCTGATCAGTGATGAATTAAGGTCATGCTATGGTGATCAATAGTTCGTTATACTTCTGTAAAAACTACGGCCTTCACCACACAATGACCCATATATACTTTCGTTTATTATGCAACAGTTCACTTTCAATTCCGATTAGCCATGTTATAATTTCCATGATTTATTATCTTCATACTTTATGTATTAATGGAAGTGTTGCACTTTATGTTGGCTAAAAAAACCGATTATTTTATCTGAAACTTATAGCCACCTCTGTGTACCTCTGATGGACGTAACTTACGTCGTATTAGAAGACAAGCCGTAGACGAGGATACTGAAATAAGCAAAAAGTCCAACAAAACCGCCAATGGAGAAGTAAACTCAAGGGATTTATCTGTGGCTGTATATAGCGGCCTACATGTGGAGGATTCTGAAGAACTTAAATCAACCCAAGGTATTATATAGCTGGTTTGGAATAACCTTTGTTATAATTTATTTTATGGTCTCCTAAGGGAATTTCCCAGCACAACATTCATAAGGGATATTTCAGGGCCCCACTTCTATTAGAGATTTTATACAAATTAAAAACAAAATTGCTTTCTTATTAGTGATGTACTTGGTACAAAGAAAAATTATTGATTACATGATCATCTCTTTGCTCCACTCATCTTGCAATTTTCCATTACAAAATAAATGAACTCGCCAAAACAAATTACAATTACAATGCAAATGTTTCTAAAAACGAAATTAAGGTACCAAATTAGTTCCTGCTTTATTGCAATGCTGATGAAAAATACGAGTACTATTACCGCGTTAGTGTGTCAAAACATTGTTTTCTGATTCATATTAAGTTCAAGTTTATGGTGATAAAATTGAGTTGTTGAATTTTTTATACATGTTAAATATAGCTGGGCCGTTGTACTAACTAATGCCAATCCTATTATCTAATATTATAGCTCTAATAACATGCCATCTGCATTCACACAACAGGTCTTTAATCTAGGATGAAATATAACATAGTTAATTATAATCTGGGTAGAGAAATATCTTTAACATTGTGCTAAACCCAACTGTATCCAGTAACCTTAGAAACTTTTGCGAAAACAGGTAAAATTTCATTCATGTCTAGCCGTGTTCTCAGCAATGGCAGAAGTGGCATTATTGGTCTATGTCGTGGAATAAAACATGCAAATTGATTTTATGCCCAGTGGAGCACACTGGCGCACAACCAAAGCCACGTACATTTTGCGCACTTGAATAGTATTTGCATAAAAAACGCCTAACTTGACAAGTACCCATATTTATTTTTTTCAGAAACACTGCCAACAGCCCAGCCAACAAGAGACGATGGATTTTGCATGTCCACGCGGGATTTCGCCATCGGAATCGCAATCGCTGGTCTCATACTGATGCTTGCCGTTCTTCTGTTGGTGGCATTACTTATTCGTCGAAGACGACGCAGGAAGGATGCCAGCACAACGGCCGGAAGTTCCATTTATTCTGGTCCATATTCCAACCCTGCCTATAGCACCAACTGATATTAACCACCAATTGGATAATTGGCTATTTTGCGCATTAAACCGAGCCAACCGCAAAAGTGGTGGGAGCGGTCCTCCTTCTAATGGCAGCTGCGAAATAATGCATTTGTCTATGTAAGACAAGCTCAGGTTAATTTATAAGTCCTATACAATGCCTTATTTCATTCTTTACGAATGTGCCTCAACTGGGGTGATGGACATTTGGGGGAAATACAATGAGCTATGAATCTCACAAATACATGAAACATTTTTTTCTTTCTCACGTGAGAATGAAAGGCTGCTCTCAACAGAACATTCACGAACATTGAGGTTTTTTATTCTTTGTTCCAATTAACTTTTAATTAGTAATTTCTTAACAGAAATTCATTTCTGTTCTTTTATCAGACTGCTGCATATTAATGGCATGTCTCATAACATTTCATCATTTTCTATACACCTTTCATGCTTAAGCTTCAGGTTGTCTTATAATAGTGATGAAAACACGTCCATTTGCATTCATATTTCTGTTTAATTTACAAACAGGTAAAAGTTACAACCATAATGGTTAGCCATTGACAGCATTTTTTTTTAGATTAGATATGCTATTCATTGCAAATATTTGAAAATCTTAATTAGATGGGCCTTGTGTATCTTGGGGAGAACAACAACAACGCTGTAGATCTACTTAAATATTAATTACAATGGGCTTTACTTATATGCTATGGACTATATCACTATACATACTGTATGGTTACAAAACTCCATTATAGTCAAGCGAAATAGGAGTTTTCAACTTTTTAAAACCAATTAAGGTATGATATCCTTAACCACCATGTAATTATCAAAGTTTTTATAAATTATTCGACGAATGCCAGGTGCATTCATTTCTTGTAACACTGCAAAATGTAGTGCTATACAATTAACAGTAGGAATATCCAATCTTTTTGGTATTAATTAACGTTGCATACCAAATGCTAATTTTTAATTTTATCGTTTCACGTACCTAAAGTCATCTTAACATCTAACGCCATTTAACCTGACATTAATTTCATGTGCATGCATATAATTAACCTAAATGACATAAAAAAGAATACACAATAGGAAATTACAGTTTTAACACCTTAAATCAACGCACGTTGTTTTAACAGAAACGTAAATTAGACTTATAATTTCTTAATTTTCTTTGTTTTTGCGAACACGAAACATTGGGGAAATATTTAAAGGGAAGGTAGGGAATATATTTGTCTTGGGCAAATGTAAAAAAAGTACCAATCGAATTTTAGTGGCTATGTTCCCCATATCTGAGGTGTAATTCAGGAAGAAAAATGTCTAGACAAATTACTTCAGATTTAACAGGGATAACGTAGTAATGGGAAGTCGTTCAGGAATCTGCAGATGGCAATCTTCACGTTTACTTTAATGTCTCCCTAAGGCCTGTTAATTTAAGCTTTTGTCTAATTAGGTTTTTGCATTTTATTACAAGGTGGTAATCTCCTCGATTTCATTTTTGAAGCTAACGTCGAGTCCTTGCATATAGGGTAATTAATTAGACAAATCTAAACAAATAAACGTATTTCGGGCGAAGAAATGCAAGTTTTCCTTTTGAATGCTTTTGCATTAAAATGCGAATAATTAAACGCAGTGATATTTAAGTCTTGGTGAAAATGGGAAATTTTAAAGGAGCTAGGACAATAAAAGTCTGAAATATTTGGCCCTGTTAAAGACGCAAATTATTGACCGTTGAAAAATGACTTAGCTGGGATTGCCATTTGTTAGCTCTTCAAGACTATGTTAAATTGTGCACCGCACTGTGCCACCTGCTCCAGCTAATTGAAAACAAAGCTAGAAATAACGTATAGGTGCTCAATTTTATTTGATATACATGTACTGGTAATGTTATTACCATGTTTATATAGCAGGCTATGAGTGTGCCAAATAATTCTGGGGGAGGTCTAGTCTATATTTTTGCACAGTTAGGTAAATCCAATTCTTGTTGCAATTAGCCAAATTACTAGCACGGGCTTTTAAAATTGGCTTAATGGGAAAGCGATACAAGAATTTTTAAAGGATTTTCCAAATAGTGTGTATTTTACTACGCGTGCAATTCGGTAAAAGATTGGCTTTTTAATATCACGTGAAAACTATGCTTTAAAATAAATAAAAAAATGAGCGACGAAAATAAAGTCTCTCCAAGGCATAATTCACGCATATATTATTAAAAGTAATCGTTTTCTGAATTGCTTTCATTAGAGCTGCCTAATGTAAAAGGTGGGGAAACAAAATTTGGTTTGGAATAACATGGAAATTAGGAAATGGTGATTGGGATTTCTTGGGAGAAACAAAGGGGGGAATCTGGACTGATTTCATATGGTGCTACTTATTTAATGAATAACCGACGTAATCCGTTTTGCGTTATTGTAAGTTAAAAATGCAAAATTTTGCTATGTGAATCACGTTTCCACTCTTTGCGTGTATTTTGTATAAATAAAGAACGCTACTTCATTATTTCTTCGTAGAAATGTCGTCATTTAGACCCAAATTGCTTAATCCAATGCTATAAAATGCTTTAAAAACAAATACGTGGAGAAAATTGGGATGCACGTTCCATGAGAATAATAGCTGTCGGAGACTGTAATGTTTCTAATTAGCATTTAAGATAAGAAAGTAAAATGCGTAGCAATGCAGGTATACTGCATGTCTAATACTTGCAGAGAAAGCTATTCTTAAGAAAAATATCAATGAAACTAGCAGAATAATGAAAAAAATGTACTTGTAATGAATCTAAATCGACAAATAACTCATCCACATAAGTATTAGCTATTAAGGATTTTGTCAAATATCTTAACATTGGATTAAGCAAAAATTTGTTTTCAGCATTTATAGCTTCAAGAAGTTACGTGTAGGAGGCCTCCATTCCACAATTTGGTGTTTAAACTACCAACTTCATTTTGAGCCAGCATCCATGGAACAACAATCACACATTTGTTTAGTTAAATTATATCTACTGAATTGCAATTTGTATTGATTATCATAATAATGATATATAAATTAAAATAAGAAATGAAAATCGAGGATCAATTTCACTTTTGAATACCATATGTTACAGTTTTTTTTTTACAGTTTTCAACAAGTTTTGCCTTCTTAACCTGCTTTTTGCCTGATATTTTTAAAGCATACATATATTATGTGAATAATGTGCAATCAAGCTATATTTGTAATATATTTTCTCGAGTGATTTGCAAAACTTTGTACCCATATTGCTTTAAAAGAAGCATTAACAATACTAATAGCTTGATTATTTAGGAAAAACATCTGTAGACCACTACAAAGGATTACACTTCTTAAAATGGCTCGTAATGTACCTAAAAATACTGGTTTTATAGTCCCACGCGTTAACTACCAAACGTCTCTTAAAAATGAATATGAAACTTAATTTTCAGATATACATGTAAACTTGTACAATAGATGAACCATACGACTAACAAAAGTTATACAAAGTCACAATCATGCAATTGAACTTTCGATTTTCAAGCAGAATAGGTTTGCAATTTGAATGCAAGCAATTAGCATAATGCAAGTGAGACCCCAATCAAAGTATAACCAGTTAAAACCTGTTTTAAAATTCAATTCGCCTACAAACAAAATATCCTTTATATAAAAATGTCAACAAATTCATCATCATCCTTAGTCCTTACGTTGATAATACAGTGGTACCTCCCTTACCGGACACTCCCGAATAACGGAAACCTCTAAATAATGGACATTTTTACCAGTCCC
>JAQGBW010000933.1:0-31649 GCA_034698625.1 Julus scanicus | reverse complement strand
TTTCCTGCGTGAACGCACACGCAGCGCCACGCAACGCACACAAACGGCAACAAACGCATCAGTGTGTAGCAGGCTTACGTGCTTATTGGCCCAAATTACGTCACATGAACTAAGTGTCAGCGACTAGAGTAGATTCGAATTCAAACGCATCTGCAGGGTGGAACACGGGTGCTTATTGGCCTAATTCCCGGTCACGTTTGACAGAGATGCCAATAGGATAGTCGAGGACTGCAACGCAATTGTAAAACGCGTCTGCAGGGTGGCACACGTCTGTATATTGGCCAAAAACATGTCATGCGGTCTTCAATAAATTTACATTGTGATTACGAGATTACATGAGCCAACTGCATAACAAACTATATTATAGTTTATGGTTACTAATTAGTTCCAAAAACAAAACTATCTTCGTATTACAATGATATCCACATTACATGGCGTCCAGTGACGTCACTTTCGAATGCAAATGCGTCATTGCTAGCATGTGGGTGCATTTTTTTAAAATTAAAGTAAAATAATACTAAAAAAATTACAAAAATCTGCAGTATCAATTATTACCATAGATCCATTCCAGTTTTTTTACAAAACCTGTATATTTTTTTTAGTTCGTAAAGCATTTTATTCTTTTTATTTTCTATTAAAGTGCTTACGTGAAAATAAAAGTACAAAACAATGTACTAATAATAATAAACGTTGATTTAAAAAAAAATCATATGCACATATGTGTGTAAACATATAATGAAAAACAACCAGTGGCGGCTCGTCCATATAGGCACTGTGGAACTGCAGCACCCCAAAATCACTGGATATCATCGATAACATTTAATATAACGAGTCTTTTTTTCTTTAATTCTTTCTAATTTCATTTATTCTAAATCTGTTGTTTAATGTATTTAATTAACTCTTTAGTCATCCCCCAGTTAATGAAAAAAGATTTTTAAAAAAATTATATGCAACTGTACGTTTCACAGTTCTAGCGGCGAGGTGTTTGACTGTTGTGCGCATGCGCACATAACATCCCATGTATTGTTTTGTTTGGCTGTATAACGAAACATTGTGGGCCATAAATCGAAAATGTGCCATAATTAAAAAAAAGCCGTATAAAGAGCGGTCGTATATCGAGGTATGAATGTACTAGTGTTTGAAGGGCTTAAGGCCTTCAAGACCTAAAACATTTCAATATGGCATCCAAGACCTTTCCAAAATTGCTTCAAAAACTGGAAAGCATTTTTATTATGGTATCTAATTTAAAAAGTGAAGGCCATGTTCGTTGCCTTTAGTAATACTAATTTCTAACTTTTTAATACGTTGTTTTGATTTAATAAGGATAAAACCGGTTTGATTTTGATATAGACGTCATGGAGTCGCATCTATCGTATGAGGATTACGAAGCAGAAGAGAATCTCCTTTTTCTTCAGAGGTCGTGAGGTCACGGACGACAAAAGCGCCCCCTCTCGACGGAGAATCTTTATTTGGCCAATGATCTCGACAAGTGTTTCGCTTTGAGCTTATTCAGGGTACAACTTTACGCGTAAAGAACCTCGAGCCAAAGACCAATAAGCACCAATGTGCCACTCTGTGCTTATCATATTTGTCAATGAGCACCAGTGTGTCACTCTGCCCATATGAAAAGTTACAAGCGCTAACATAAACTAGGGCCGATGACACTTTTGCACCGCACTGCGTGTAACATGTATGTTTACTATCTTTAATTTGGACCAATAAGCACCTATGTGCCAGTCTGCGCATGTTGTCCACCTCAATGTTGGCCACTAAGCACCAATGTGTCTCTCTGCCCATATGAAAGGTTACAAGCGCTAACCTAAACTTGGGCCAATGGCACTTTTGCACCGCACTGCGCGTAACATGTCATTTTACTATCTTCAATTTGGACCAATAAGCACCCGTGTGCCACTCTGCGCATGTTTCCATCCTCAATGTCGGCCAATAAGCATCAGTGTGTCACTCTGCACATAAAAAAGGTTACAAGCGCTCACCTAAACTTGGGTCAATGGCCCTTTTGCACCGCATTGCGCGTAACATGTCATTTTACTATCTTCAATTTGGACCAATAAGCACCCGTGTGCCACTCTGCGCATGTTTCCATCCTCAATGTCGGCCAATAAGCATCAGTGTGTCACTCTGCACATAAAAAAGGTTACAAGCGCTCACCTAAACTTGGGTCAATGGCACTTTTGCACCGCATTGCGCGTAACATGTCATTTTACCATCTTCAATTTGGACCAATAAGCACCAATGTGTCACTCTGCACGTAAAAAAATGTTGCAGGTGATGGCCTCAATTTGGGCCAATATCACAGTTGTAGCGCTCTGCACTTACGCTATCAGTTTATCATCCCGTGGACTGTGGTAATAAGGTCGTCGCCAGAGGACGGTACCACCGCACTCTGGGAGGAGGAAGAGAAGAGGGTAGAATAGGTTACTAACGACCTGCTGCTGCTGCATTTGTTGTTTGCTGGTACCACTAAAATATACGCAGCAGTTGAGTGAGTGTTCGTCACGAGTGGGACAACAGAAAAAAAGTAGTTCTTTAGGTTAGAAACAAGTTTAGGAACTAAAACAAAATGGCGGACGATTGGAAGAAGGCTGCCAGCCTCAACGTCAATCCGGACCTGCAAAAGGAGAGGAATTCGGCAACTTTCGACCCTTACGAACTCACTGTCCTTATAGACGGAGATGAAGAGAAGACGCAACAGAGGAGGAGTCTAGGTAAGGGCACTTAAAGTTAACACGGTGGTGGTGGTCCTATTAATATTACTGCGGCCAATGGCGATGGTCCCTTTCATGGGGGGAAGGGGTATTCTACAAACGCGGACCAATGATGAGGGACCTTCGTCGAAAATGCCCCTTGAAACTCAGCTTTCCAAAGTTACGTCACGTTTGGACGAACGCCAGTCATGGGCACGTGACAGGCAGAGCGCCGTAAGGTGCAGAATATTAAGTGGGGTGCCTATAGGTCAGTTAGGTAACTTCGGTTTCTATACAGTAGTCACGTCATGTGGACCAATCCGGCCAAATTATGTTTACATGGCATGGAAGATTAAAGTGGCCCCAACCTTCACATGAGTAGGGTTTGGGCTACTTTGGAATTTATAGGGCACCATGGATAGATAGTTTAGGGGGGTGTCACGTGGTTCTATAGGTGCGAGTGTCAAACAGGCCCCCTTTATTAGGGGCTCAACATAGACTGACCCTTTCGTTCCCTTCGATTAAACCACATAAAAAAAGTAGGTCGTATCGAAAAGAAGGATTTCAGTCGCCATCAAGCAAAAAGGAATTTGTGGTTGGAGTGTCATGAGGTCAAGAGGCGCCCAACGGCAACAAAAATACTTAATACTTGCTTTTTTAGTTTTCTTAAAAACTTTTAGTGCTTTCGGCAAATCTTATTGTTGTTGTCAAACTTTCTTGTTTTCGTTAAACCTTTAAATTTGTGTTTTATTCAAAAATGTTGACATGTTGAAATGCTGTTTTTTATTTTTGTTCAAAATTTTGTTATTCTCCAAACTTACTTTATTTCCGTTAAACCTTCGATTTCTGTGTTCGTTAAACGTGTATTTCTATTTTCTATATATTCTACGTTTTCCTTAAAACGTTTTTCGTCATAATGCTTTGTTTTAAAATTAAAACAAAAGATTTTCGAAGCTATATTTATTTGCCTCAGTTACTCTTTGTGTTAATACCACTTGATATTTATACCTAACAATGACCTTAGGGAACAATATATATACAGGTGTATATTTATTGCCAGTAATAATCTAATTTCACAGTGCAGTTATCTTTTGTTAGCACATATGTCGAAAACAAACATGTCCACGGAACACGTGGCATCCATATTGGAAAACGTGTTTAGGTAATAAGGAACATATTGGAAATGATGTACAGGTCTTTGTGGCCACATTAAAGACGCAGTTAGCTCTTTGGGACCATATTGGAAAGCTTTTAGGTCTGGGTGTCCACATTAGATACTTTGGGACCATATTGGAAATGTCCTTAGCTGTCGATGGTCAGATTAGAAATGCTTTAGTTCTTGGAGGCCATATTGGAAAGCCTTAAGGTCTTGGAGGCCATATTTAGGTCTTGGTGTCCAGATTGAAGACGTAGATTAGCTCTTTGGGACCATATTGGAAATGCCCTTAGATATCGAAGGCCAGATTAGAAATGTACGTTTTAGTCCTTGGAGGCCATATTGGAAAGCATTTATTGGATTTGGTGGCCATATTGGAGACGTAGTTAGCTCTTTGTGGACATCCTGGCTGGACATGTCTTTAGCGATTGATGATCATTTTAGAAATGATTTAGGTCTTGGAGGCCATTTTGGAAATATCTTAAGCAGTCGACGGCCATATTGGAAATACTTTCAGGTCTTGGGGCCCATTATTATAAATGTTGTGAAGTATCGGCGACAATATTGGAAATGTGTGTCTGAGCCACTTGCTAATGTACCATCCTCGTGATAAACAGGTTGAATTACATCGTTAACGAGTGGTGAAATTCGCGAGTGCTTCTTAGCTTCTATGATAGCTAACTTGGCTGAAGAAGCCGTCGAAGGCACGCGAAAAAACACGATGAAGGAGGTGGAAGAGGAAAGTGCTTTCAAGCCACTAAATAAGCTGTAGGACCGTCAACTTGATTCGACTTGCATCTCTTGCTAATCTTGAGATGACACCCTGCCA
Organism: Julus scanicus; assembly: GCA_034698625.1. Taxonomy (NCBI): domain Eukaryota; kingdom Metazoa; phylum Arthropoda; class Diplopoda; order Julida; family Julidae; genus Julus; species Julus scanicus. The sequence goes on along the minus strand of JAQGBW010000933.1, from coordinate 26,959 downwards.
CAGACCTGACGAGGGAGGGGGGAAGGGGGGAAATAACCCGGGCCCGGGCCTACAGAATATGTGTGAAAAAAATTTGAAATGTTGAAAATGATCTTTCGAAATTGTCATGAAACTGAAAAACGCAATTTTCTATGGTAAAAATGCAATTTTTTTCGTTCAAAACGCAAATTTTCTATGGTGAAAATGCAAATTTTCTTTGGTAAAAACGCAATTTTTCTATGGTAATTAAAAACGCAAATTTTCTTTATTAAAAACGAAAATTTTATTTGATAAAAACGCGATTTTTCTATGGTAATTAAAAACACAAATTTTCTATGATAAAAATGCAATTTTACTATGGTAAAAGCGGACATTTTCTTAATTAAAAACGTAAATTTTATTTGGTAAAAATGCTATTTTTTCGAGGACCATATATTTAGTGGAGCATTTCTGTCACACTCGCATTATGTCGATAACTGCCCTTAACAGATCTGGCTTCCCCACGATGGACCATCTCTATATCCTGAATAAGAACCATCCTGCGAGGGTTCCAAACAGGAGCACAATATTCCAACATCTTACAAGATCTTATAAGGTAGTTAACGACATTTATGATATCGACCCATCAACTATTTTCGTTATGCAGCTCAATAATTCAAAGGGTATACGGGCCCACAGTAAGAAGCTTTTGAAGAGCAGGACGCAGACAAAACCGTCTAAGCAGTTTCTTGCCCACCGTATTGTCCGCTCCTGGAACTCGCTTACCCAGTCTGATGTCACATCCGCTTCTACGAATGCGTTTAAAACCTGTATACAGAACAGGACAGCATCACTACTAAATACGGAGAAGACACTTTATACAACTTATTAATTATCGTGACCGATGCTTTGCTTTTGACATTGGATTTTAAATGCTTGTGCATGAAATTTTTAAATCAATTTTTACTTTGTGTTGGCATCGCAATTGTATGTCTTGTGGTACCCTATGGGCGGCTCTGTCCTCCCTTGAATCATTTTTATTATTATTATTTATTATAACATATGCGCAAACCAGAGTTGCGTAGACAGTTTCCGCACATTCTCGAAATATGCATTGAATGAATCTAAGAAGTTGGTTCGCTGCACCAACAATTTTTGTGAAATGGAGATTCCAAGAAAGGTTTTTTTGGATAATATGAACTCCCAAATACTTGACAGTATCAACGACAGCGAGTTGAACACCATCCACAGAGTACTCAGGTTGGCAAGTTTTCTGTTTACGAGAGAAATGCACGCCGAGCCGCAATCATGTGACAATGACATTCGTTTTTTAAAATCTATGGAATCATCACATATACATATTGGGCATCATATTATGACATCATCAGCCATTTTGATGTAAAATGAATGCTTCGTCCAATTTCTTCCTATTAAACGATTGGACTCCGAATGCAGCCAATGATCGAGTTTCATCCCTCGTCATGTGCTCCTCTGCTTTTAGCTATGTCCTAGATATGAACTGGTTTTTTAGTGAGACCCACATCCAAAAGCACGTTGCTCAACGAGCGTGATCTAATTGTTATCAATAATATAAAAAAAAACCGCAATAATTGGGGCAGCGAAAACATTCATTCCATCGAGTTACGCCATCTTAACGAGGCTAACAGAACGAATATAGCAGCTAAGGTCGAGGTCGCCATCTTGGAGAACCGAGTAAAAAGCATGAAAATACAACAACAACAAAAACTAACATGACATCGAAGACCATAAAACATTTTCTATATCTCCTTCGTGACCTGAACAATATGACTTATAAAAGAGCATTCCCAATATGGCCTCCAAGAAGCAAAGCATTTATAATATGCACTCCCAGACCCAAAACATTTCCAATATGGCCTCCAAGATGTTAAACATTTCTAGTATGGCCACTAAAACCTTAAAAGATATGCCAATATATGGCCTCCAGAATCTTAAACATTTCCAATATGGCCTCCAATACCTTATAAGATATGCCAATATGGCCTTCAAGATCTTAAACATTCCCAATATGGCCTCCAATACCTTATAAGATATGCCAATATGGCCTCCAAGAAGCAAAGCATATGCCCTCCCAGACCCAAAACATTTTCAATATGGCCTCCAAGATCTTAAACATTTCCAATATGGCCTCCAAGATCTTAAACATTTCCAGTATGGCCACTAAAACCTTAAAAGATATTACAATATATGGCCTCCAGAATCTTAAACATTTCCAATATGGCCTCCAATACCTTATAAGATATGCCAACCTCCAAGATCTTAAACATTTCCAGTATGGCCACTAAAACCTTAAAAGATATTACAATATATGGCCTCCAGAATCTTAAACATTTCCAATATGGCCTCCAATACCTTATAAGATATGCCAACCTCCAAGATCTTAAACATTTTCAATATGACCTCCAAAATCTTAAATATTTCCAAAATGGCCTCCAAGAAGCAAAGCATTTATAATAAGCCCTCCCAGACCCAAAACATTTCCAATATGGCCTCCAACTCCAAGATCTTAAACATTCCCAATATGGCCTCCAATTCCTTAAAAGATATGCCAATATGACCTCCAAGCAGCAAAGCATTTATAAAATGCCCTCCCAAATCCAAAACATTTCCAATATGGCTTCCAAGATCTTAAACATTTTCAATATGGCCTCCAATTGGAGGCCATATTGAAAATGTTTAGGAGTACATTAACCACAATTGGTAATGTCACGCTTCATATATATATGGTGTTACGCAGCCGCTGTTAAGATTGTTCTTCGATCGTAACGGTAAATGAATCTGAGATTATATCGAATGCTGATATGGTATCAGAAACACTCGAAGATTGGAATTTATTTGATACAAATCAAATGATATTTTATGAACATTTCTTACTAGAATTTACGCAGTACATTGGAGTTTATCATTCACTGACCCGAATCATCTCAGGGTCGCCATTATCGGACATTTTTCAAACTTGTTTATTAATTTTTTTAAAAATCTACCACTTTAAAGTGAAAAACAATAGATATGATGCACTTCTTGATCCATCGAGCTATTTTAAACAATTTTTATTTTTATTTAATCTCTTTTTGTTTGGCTGGGATTGTGTTTTAAAATTTCACCCATTGAAAGGGATAGGGTTGTAATTCCCCTTAAGTGCAAAAAAATCGACTCACCTGCAAGAATCAAATAAAAATGTGTTTTTCTCAGCAACCAAATGTCCGATTTAAAATCGGAAAAATGCGTTTTGTTGACAATACTGTGGCACTGTTCGTGATACCTCATTGGAGGTCTCCGGATCTCCAAGAAAGAAGTTGACAATAGACAAATTTCTTGTAGTTATTTAACAAATAAGAAGTATTTATTAAAGATCTGAAAGAACTTAATTAATGATACAGTTGTATTATTGCACTGTTGCGTTGGCGAGCTGTAGCTGAGGGAGAGACGTCTCACCTCGGTGGAGAGCTGGGGCCAAAAAGAAAGAGTCAAGGGTTGCCAGGTAAGAAGGGGTGAACTGACCAGCGACAGCAGCCAATCAGAGTTGGCAGGCAGCTGGATGCCGTGCTATCCAGGGGCAGCCACACCTCTAATGATAGATGGACCTTTTGGATCTAACTCTTACATTATTATTTAAGATTAAGTGACTAGCTAGTCTGTTCTGACGATCATTTTGTTTCCTTATTAGATGCCTTCGTCATGGATGATCCGGAACTTCGGCCAAAGATCTCCGACTACTACCTGAGCTACGAAGATGCTTACTCGAGAGCACTTCAGAAGAGCGCTTATTTGGTGAAGAAAATCCGTCAGAGCGTAGTTTGGGAATCGGACATCGAAGCTACCATGTAAATGAAACATTGAATAAGTATTAAGATAACAGCTTTTGGTAGTGATGATTGGATGAGGAATTCTGTAGCATGTTGTGCCCAACAGCAAATGCGACTTCGTGGTATGTTGCGGTACGGCCGCCCGTTCCTCCGTTGCTTGTCGTGATAATGTCGAATTTCGTCCTGTAGCACGATGAGGTAGTGCCACCATGTTTCTCTATAACATGCTGTTGTAGTGCCAAATGTTACACCGTATAGACTTTCGTAGTACAGTAGAAACTCGATTATCCGGATCCTCAATCATCCGGACGTGCGGAGCCAACATTTCTTTTATTTTTTTTTTTTATTTTTTGTTTGCAGAATTAGAAAGTATACGTTATTTCGATCATAAAAAGCTAAAAAAAAATTGAAAAAATTTATCCGAAGGTCCCTAAAAATGTTCTCAAAAATGTGCACGAACGGTCCAAAAGTGTATATTTTTTAAGACATTTTTGGGGCCCTTCGGCTACATTTTTTGATTTTTTTTGGGGGCTTTCTATGATCGTAATATAGCGTCTGCTTTCCAATTCTGCAAGAAAAAACTGCAATGTCAAAAGTCGAAATTTCACCCATTTTTGAAAAAACTGTAAGGGTATTAAAAATCTTTGAAAATTCGAATTTTGAAATCGCAGTTTTTTCTTGCAAAATTCGAAAGTAGACGTTTTTGCGATCATAAATAGCCAAAAAAATCGAAAAAAATGTACCCAAAGGGCCCCGAAAACGACTTCAAAAATGTACATTTTTTTAGGCCTTTCGTGTACATTTTTGAAGTCATTTTTGGGGCGTTTCGAGTACATTTATTTTGATTTTTGTTGGCTCGTTACGATCATCATAACGTCAATTGACTAACCACTGACTGGCAGCTCAGACATTGCCCTATTCAGTAGAAACTCGATTATCCGGATTTCCGGATTCGCGAGTAAAGGCAGCGCTACACATGCGGCATCCAATCAACTGATATCTAAGTAACATTAGTAACCGGTTTAATAAAACCTCTTTATCTTTCGTTTACCATTGCAGAGAAATGTTCATAAAATATTATGGTACCACCTCATTCCCAGAAGGAGTACCTATTGGTGTCCATTTTGGAATGTTCATTCCTGGCCTGTTGGGTCAAGCCAGCAATGATCAACAATCCGAGTGGTTGGGCAAGGCAATGGACCTCAACATCATCGGATGTTACGCTCAAACGGAACTTGGACACGGTAGCGAGAATTTCCACTTGCTTAGATCTGTTACCATATCCACTTTTTCCCCCCGATCACAGCTGATATCTAACATTTACTTTATTTTTGTTTCGCTCGAACGTTACAGGTACATTCATCCGAGGTCTTGAAACAACGGCAACCTACGACCCCTCCACTCAAGAGTTCATCCTCCATTCCCCAACCATCACATCCACCAAATGGTGGCCGGGATGCCGTAAGTTACCAAACTGTTACGTGACATTGTAGTTCCGAAGACACAACACGCCATGAATTTTGTATTTCCGAATAGTGGGACGAACTTGCAACCACGCTTTGCTAGTGGCTCAGCTGTACACCGAGGGAAAAAACTACGGTCCTCATTTTTTCCTGGTCCCAATACGAAGCCTGGATGATCATTCGCCTTTACAAGGTGCGTCGAAGTCGTTAGTTTTCTTAATTCATCAGTCCTTGGCATATTTCCGCTCGTCTGGCAACGCATAAAAAGAATCACTCGCATTATTCGCGCAAAAAAACCAGGTTTCCTCGAGGCACCTTAACAACTTACGTCATTTTATTAATAAGCTGCTCGGATGTTTTCGAAGGTCAAATGATGGAAAACTTCCACACAAAAAAAATAATTTAAGCAAGAACCGAGTCCTCGATAATGACAAGGGTCAAGTGGTATCGCGATCTTAATGTACTCGATTCTCTTCCCGGTCTAGGTCATAAGGAATTTTTTTTGGGAGTGATGGAGGTCCATCCCCTGACATTGGTATCGGCCAACGTTAAAAATAAAAAAGCCAATCTCTCATGATCATCAACCATGAGCTGTCGGACGCCGTAGTACCGCATAGCGGAACAAGCGGTCGCCAGACTACAGCCATAGGGCCTTTTTTACGTTGGCCCATTACCTGCAAATGATGGCCAAAGACTAAAGCCAGGGGGCGAGCCTCCATTCCCACTCAAACCAGGGTTTACTAATTGAAATGAAGATAACACACCAAGCTCAGTCAATCTACAAATATTCTTTATTTGTTTATCGCAAGGTGTGACGGTGGGTGAAATAGGTCCTAAAGTGGCTGGTAACTGCGTGGACAACGGCTATTTGAGATTCAACCATGTGAGAATCCCTCGAACCAACATGATGATGAAACATTCCCAGGTAATCTTCATTTCATTTTTCGATTTTGTTTTAAGATTTGACCAGAGCTTCATTAATCCTGTGCTTTGAAGGTTTTGCCCGATGGCACGTACGTTAGACCCAAGAACTCCAAGCTCGGCTATGGCACCATGGTACTTATACGTGTCATGTTATTACGTGGCGCGGCTAATTTTCTGGCCTGTGCTTCGACTATTGCCATTCGCTACAGCGCAGTTAGAAGGCAATCAGAGTTGCTGGAAGGGTAAGTTACGAACAAATGCAATCTTTATGTGGTACACTATAGTCTTTTTCACTATTTTGAGGCATAGAATTGGTACTGATTCAATAAACATAACCCAACCGTGTAAGATGGTATTGATGGGGATATTCCCAACACTGATCCTGAATTCTAGAAAACCCTCTGCGAATGGTTAGAAATGTCGATTTAACTTATTCTATAGATGACCTTTTCTTCACGGTGGAAATTGTGGAAAACGGTTCATACACCGAAAACGAAAGTTTAAAAATTGGGACCTTGAAAGATAACTTGACTATAAAATCTTTAGTTAATCTCGTATTTTGTGCGAGTAACACCAATTTGGGGCCATGCGCTTCACATACAAATTTGTAGCTCAACTTCGGACAATTTTTTTTAAGAAATGTGGATACGGAATGACATTTTAATAAATTAAGGCTGCTGATTATATCTTTAATCCGGTTGTAATGGGGGGAAAAGGAGAACGTGACTGGTAACAACAATTTTTTTAAAACAATGCGAGAGAAACAAATTGGTACGCAAGCTATAGGTGGTAAATCACATATTTGTATGCTGACAGTATCGTACCGAGATGAATTGAATTAAGCCGTTTAGTTTATGATTGTAAGACTATTCAAATAGTAATCGATTAATTTATATATTTGTATTATTGTTTTTTTTTATTGGCCTAGCCTTGTTCAGCCGCAGTATGCATAATTATGTTTGCTTTATTTGAGGTTGAAACCTTTTGATACCGTGATTTTTTTCAATGTGTATTAATCGATGTATATTTATTGTTCCAATAGTCAACGCGAAGCCCAAATCTTGGAGTATCAGGCTCAACAATACAAATTGTTCCCGTGCGTTGCCGCTGCATATGCAACTTATTTCGCAGCTTTAAAAATGTGGGAAATATATCGCAATATTTATTCTCAGATGCAAGAAGGAGAGTTGGAAGGAATGCCAGAGGTGAGCACCGCCATGTAGATAACCATTTCCATTTGCAAGTAAACGAATCAGTCTTCCTGAGCATGCGTGTTTTTTTTTGTTTCTCGTAGCTTCACGCTCTTTCTTCTGGCTTGAAGGCCATCGCCACGGAAATGGCCACGGCAGGAGTGGAAGTGTGCCGCCTAGCTTGCGGTGGTCACGGCTACATGCAATCTGCCGGATTTTCTCGCTTGTACGGGTTTTCCACGGCCATGGTGACTTACGAGGGTGAAAACACGGTCCTGCTTTTACAAACCGCGAGATACCTGATGAAGGCTTATAAAGAGGCGCAACGAGGTCGTCCCGTCCAATCCTCCGTATCTTATCTGGCTTGTTCGGCCGGCACCACGGGCGCGACAGGACACACGTTGCACGATCTCGTGGATCTTTACCGAAAGGCGGCTTCCAGGTAATATGTCCGAAGAAATTCGCATCGATGACACTGTGTATAGGCAACTAAACTCCTATTTTGTTATCTCGTCACAGTCTGGTGGCAACGGCAGCGGAACGACTTCAAAGCAACACGGAGAAACGAAACAGCGCAGCTTTAGCGTGGAACGACACCGCCTTTCATTTGGTCAAGGCAGCTAAGGTAAGCTGCATCGCCATTGCTCAGTCTGGCTACTGTTCCCGAATCCAGGTGATCCTTTACCATTTCCACTTTTCAGTTTCACAGCCAGTGTTTCATGGTATGGACGTTTTACGACCGCATCAAAACACTCAGTATATCTAACGAACTTAGGGCCGTTTTATCAGACGTCTATGAGCTGTATGCATTGCATTGGATCCGTGAGAACTCTGGCGATTTCCTCAGGGTAAGTATTATATTGTTTTGTATTTCTTCAAGTGTCCGTTAATACATGTTTAATAACGGGGGTTTTTCATATTTGATTATGAATCCCAATACTTCGTTGTTTCTCGGCTAAATTGATCGTTTCTTTCATATTTGCCACATTTTCATCTGCCAATTCTTAGTTTGACTCCCTGACAAATGCCAGATTCGGTTAATGCTCAATTGGCATGCATTCTTTGAAATGTACAATATTCATGTCAGATTGTGCAACATGTTCGATAGTATTAGTTACTTTATCTTTTACGAATCCTCCACGAGAAAAACGCTGTCAAATTGTATGTGGAGATACTCGGTCCACACATCAGGGACGAGCAAACTGATAACATTAAACGAAATGCTGATTACATTAAGCGCTTATTTTGCGATGTATTCGTATATGAACGAGATTATCCATTATCACATTAAGCGGAGTCTACTGTTCCGTATTTAAGACTACCTTTATTTTATTTTCAGTGTGGTTCCGTAACCCCGAATGACTTAGAGGAAATGGAAACCCGCATCCAAGCTCTTCTGGCCGGTCTTAGACCTAACATCGTGAACTTAGTCGATGCCTTTGATCTTCGGGACGAGCATCTTAACTCTGCGTTGGGATGCTACGATGGAAGGGCGTACGAACGCTTGTACGACGAAGCCCTCAATGCACCAACCAACACAAAACCGGTAAGGCAAAATACGGAAAGGTAAATTTTGAAAGTTGGTAACTTAACCCGTCTACAATTTCTTGTTTCCTCGTTTTTCAACAGGTGAGACCACAAGATGTGAAAGTACTTAAAGAACTGATGGAACTATCGAAACTTTAAAAATGAGGGGGGGAGAAATTATCCGGACACAAACTACGTGTAAATTTTCATGATTATTTTTGGAATGGTACGACCGCGACGCACAAATTCACGCTGCAAACCAAATCCCGATGAATTCTACGATGATCGTTAACGGGAAGCAACACAAATCAAATTTCTGCAATGAAGGACCCCACTCTCGCCTCCTCCTCGGACTACACTGGACCATTATTACATATTTAACTAGTCAATTTGACGAAATGATTCCACTAATTGTTGCATGATGCTTGTATAATAATTAACACAAAGTTTAATAAAAAAAATATATATATATATTTTACTACCAGTAACTGAAAAGTTGAGATATTTGATACCAATAACGCTGTCGGTACAATTAAAGGTGTTTTTTTTTACTGGCAACTCTGCCATTTGCCAACATTGGACCAACGTGGTGCTTCGAAAGCGCAATTCCTCGCAAGAAGTAACTATGTTTAGGAACAAACTAGGTTGTGATTTATCACTGACACGTTTCTAAATAACATTTCAAATTTAATATTAGATTATTATTTTACGACGTCTAGACCATTGGCCATACGCACACAGGCAAGAAGAAAACAGAACTATATGAGAGGGAAGAGGGAGTTCGTGGCCAAATTTTAGAGGAACCATCCCGATATTTGCCTAGAAACCAACTGCAGACAAAGTGTAGAAAACCCCAAAAACCACAATCGGGATAAGTGACCCAGTTTCCAACCCCACTCTAAACCCAAATGTCTCCAATGCCAAGTCACAAAAGCTACCGTAAAGTTATCTGGCCATCGAGAGCGTTAGTTGTCTAACTTACGGTATATGGCTATTAGGTATTATTCTGTTACCTCGTTATCATTAGAGTTTATTTTCTTAATTCCCGTTTTAGATAGCCAGGCCAAGAGTGCTATTTAGTCGGTGCCCTCGATTCGTATACAGTACACTAACTCCTTCCTGCAACACGGATGAGAGATGCAGGTTTCTAAAATTAACCCGCACGATCCCAATCAGGTTCAGGCTTTCCAAAAAACCTTCACCCAAAATGCAATATGGGTTGAGACGACAGAATGACGGGGAAGGAACGGAGAGCTTTTTTTCATCTCCTCCTCGAAAATATACCGGGCCATCTTTTTTAAACTTCTGGAAGATGCCAAAAGGCTCGCAGTGTGCGTGCATACTTACGACACAACGAATAATGTAGAAAACGAAGAGAAAACCGGTCACCATCTTGGATACTTTTAAGCAGGACGGCTTTTCTTCCAAAAAAATCTTTTTTTTTTTGAGGATACGCGTGAAAAAGAGTTGAAAATACAGGTGCGCGTAAGGTCCGTGGATAACGGCCATCAGACACAATGCCAAAAGAATCAGATTTATGTTCAACAGGATTTTTTCCTCACCATCTCAGGCCAACGCGATGCAAGAACTGTTTCAGGTAATGCTATTCATTTAAAACTTAAGCCAATTAAAGTGTTTAATTAACCGTTAGTTAGCGCAGCATGCTGACATTCCAGAGCGATCCGGTCTCGATCATGGTTCGGTGACACGGATTTGCTCGGATTGAAACATACGAAATTGATAATAGCGACTTTGCCTTTTTTTAAAATAATAACAATTACAAATTTAATAAAGAAGATGATGCGTTATTTTCTAAACTTCAGAAGGTTTAGCCGCAGTTCTTAAACATCCCAAAAATACTTTTAAATTGGCTCGCAACCAAGTTTTTTCCCAAAAACTAACCGTAAGGAATGTCTTCATCAGCGTTGTTACTGGCGAAGAATGTGAATACCAACAACAACAAATAATGCTGTATATATCAAGTTTCTGGCTGCCACCTCGGAAGCAAACTCGGAGTGTGGTTAGCATACTCGTGACACCGCGACACGGCTTCAATATCTATTTCGACTATGATAACTTTTCGCTTTAATTAGGAAATACAGACTGTCTTCATTGACGCAGATCAAGCTCTAGAAACGTAAACAATGACGTAAGAAGACGAAGCTTTTGCCAGACATACATAAAAAGCCGACTGCGTATTTCTGTAAATTGCACTAACATTTTAAAACTTTAATACTTTTACAGAAAAAACCCTTACACATGGCTGCAACTACAAAAAGCTGGAAAGACTTTCAAACAGTCCTTAATTCTAAATTAATAAAATGTCAGCAAATGTCAGCATTGCTGTCTTCAAATTATGAAGACAGTATTTTTACATGATAAGAAAACTATCAACATCATGCATCGATGTCACTAAACGGTTGTCTCGTAGCGCATTATAAAATTGCACCAGAGTAAATAAAATGTCATTAAATGTTATTATAAAGTTAAGAAGAAGTTTGGAATTCACTTTACTGGTGAATAATATCGGTATGAGACTTACCATCTGGCTATATTTGGTGAATTGATTAGTTGGTTTCAAAACGTTGACAAAATTCTTTTTTGGTCCTCACGGTTGGTAAAAACCTCAATCTTTAACTCTTGGTTTGACATTAACAGGGTTCTTCCAGACCTAGAAAAGTAAAAAAAAAAAAAAAATTATTTGTTTTGAAAAGTCATGGAAATTCAACATAAAAATATTAATTTGCTTTCACGTAGCTTATATGCACAAAATGGCATTTGTACTTTAACGGCACATCATATTCGCAAGGAAATAAACTAAAAATATACTTCTATAAAACGAAAATTTCTAGTGTTTTCTGTATACAAATAGTACATAGAGCAACCGTTTCAAAAATCACCGCGGCATATCTGCGGAGCGTAACTCCATCAGCTGAACAATAAAACAAAGAATACCATTTATAACATAATAAATGGAATTCTAACACCGGCATATATGTCATACATTTGCATTTTCTGTGATCAAGGTGGTCAAGCGATTTTTTAAAACCCGGAAATGTCAGAAAATTTGAGAATTTCATTTCCGAATAATGAAACTTGGCAACAGTTACACACAAATAAATTACCATGCCGCTACTAACTTTTACTGTCCATTAAAATCAAATTAAAAGGGCTAATCTGAGCCCCAGGGTTTACATTACCATTCCGTAACATTCTGATAGTTTCCAGAGATTGTCGAAAGAAACTGAAGTAGCACGCTCTTCGTAGAAACCAGATAAAGGGTCTCGCAGACTTAGGAGGATTATTTTTGTAAAATGTAATTTCTTTTAATTTCAAGAGATTACAGCGATCACAAAAAGAAAGAACGCAAACAGATACCGGAAGAAAGACCGTCCTCGTCAAACGAAAACGATGGCGAGAATCGAGACGAACCTACGAAGGCCGAGGACGGTGCGAAGAAGTCTGTAACTGTAAAAAGGCCCTTGACGAGCGTACAACAGAGAATCAGGTCTAGGGACACCAGTCAAAATCCAGCAGCAGCTAAGACAGAAAGTTCAGACCTTCCAAGTACATCCGCATCTGCTTCAGGAACCTCTGGTTCGGACATTGACACTACGTTTGTGGTGAGACGCCGAAGACCGGTCGTTCAGGAAGAAGAGGCCAATGTGGAAACAGAGACTCCGAGGAGGCGGTAAGTTCAAATCTAGTACATACCATTCGGAATAAATGTCCACACCAGAGTCCATTTCATTTGGTTTTTTCAAAATGAGTATCGAGAGTTGGACAGCTGTCATTGCGCAGACGATGGAAATGACAAGTTAGTGAGGCTCTCACGATACGAGGTTGCTTCCACCTGGAGAAGTGCTCTGAGAGCATAGTCCCTTGATATCCCTCCTAATAATTTGTTTGTCTTTTTACAATATACAAAAGGCAAAGAGCAAGACCCGGATCCTGGGCCGGGCCCGCCGGTGATTCTCTCGATAAAGACAAAGGTGCTTCGGCAATGCCCAGCAGAAGTGGCATTGGTTCATTCCGGGACAAGGAGAAGGGTGGAAAAAAGGAAACTGAAAAGGATGAGCACCTGCAAGAGACTTCTTCACCGGCAGTCACTGTACCTCGAAGGATCCAGATCTTGTCCGCTCAAGAACTGAGATCGTCCGTGGTGGACGAATCCATTATTCCAGAATCCACATCTGCGGACGTGGAATTCATTCTACAGGTGAAGACGTCCACTCTGAATCAAGATCGCAGAAACGATGACGACGACGACGACGACAACATCAGTATGGCGCCTACAGAAACCACAGAGACAACGCTGACTTACCATGATTCCATTGAGGACCTACAGGCCACCATTCAAACGCTGAAGAAGCAAAGCGAGGAGTGGGAGGTTAAGTGTGGCAAGCTGGAAGCGGACAAGAGAGAACTGCAACAGGTGAAGACGTCGGAGAAAGACAAAGAAACGCTGGAGAAGACGGCTGCTGAGCTACTCAAGTTGAGGGCCAAGATCTTTGAGCTGGAGTCCACAAATGAGGACGTAAGGGACGAGAATCACGTACTCAAGCTGGAGCTCAAGGAGATGCAAGAAGAGGTGGACCAAAGGCCGCCCGTGGACGAGGTGGGGAAATTATATATATAGCATATAAGATATTGTTCGTACATGTATGGACCCAAAAGCCTACCAAGAATGAGGTGATAAGGGAGAAAAAATTATACAGTTCCCATACATATATGACAATACCTGTATGTGTCCATATCAGACATATTACATGTACTACACATGTCCGTTTTCGAGAGTCTTTTATCTGCAGATATGTCAATATATGACATTTCCCAAACATGTATCATATATACTTTGTCCACCAGGTGACGAAGAAGATTGCCGAGCTACAGCAGAAGCTGCAGGCGGCGGAGGCCATGTGCGAGGAACTGGTGGAAGAGAACGACGAGTACAAAAAGGAGATCAACGAGATGGAGGACGAAATAGAAGAGATGCAAGACAGCTTCAGAGAAGATCAAGCGGACGAATACCGAGATCTGCGCAAGGAGTTGGAGCAGACCACCAAGAACTGTAGGATCCTGCAGTTCAAGATGAGAAAGACTGAACGTAGGTGTGAGCAGCTGGAGAGTGAGAAGAACGAAGTGGAAGACAAGCTCAAGCTGATTACCAACGCGGACAACATAGATATGGACAAGATAGAGAGGATCAAGAGCTTGGAAGGAGAAGTGAGGGCGGCCCGGGAGATTTCCAACAGGATGCACCAGGACATGGAAGCACTCAAAGTCAAGCTAAGGCAGGCGGAAATGGAGAGAGACTCTCTGTCCAGATCAAGTGCGGAGAGGGAAGAACAACTTAAAGGAGTGGCAAAGTATCAGCCAGCAGGGGTAAGTTGAACTTTAAATGTTCCCAAAAAGTTCTGGAGTCCTGATCAGCATACGACTCTTCATGATCTTGATCAGATTTGAGATCAAGTCCCTCCAGTATTTCCGAAAGGAGCATATCAAGAGTTAGAAATCGAATCTTCTCTCCAGTTTTGCGTTCCCAGTCTTGCCAATCTTTGGTTATATTACTACAGAGTTTGGGAATAACGCCGGGCCTTTAAATAACCCTTTATAAATTATCTAAGGACGTAAAGGGAATTAAGATTATAAAGAAGCCAATCCATCTAGGAATTCTCTGCAGTCTTCTAGGGACACTAAAGCCATCGAGGAATCAAGCCGTGCAGAAACTCTCTAAATTAATTTATAGTCTTGGAGGTACTAAGGCTATAATGCACTGGTTTTGTTTTCTTCTGTAAGACGATCATATAAAATTGGGAATGTTGGGGACGTTAAACTGGTTTACCATTAACGTATTGGGAATGATATGCCACAAAGGGTCACTTATTGTTTTTGATTTTCGATGACAGAGCCAACGTCAAGCAGAGACGAAAAGCAACGAGAGTGACGACAGCGCCCAGCTCATGAAAGAGTTGTACGATTGCATGGAGAGGGAAAAGGATTTGAAAGAGCAGCTGAAATATTCAGAAGATGGGGTAATGTAGGGTCTCTTACTCGGTGCCGTTAGTATCAATGTCTGCGATTCTTACGTATCGTACTGTTTCGTTTAAACAGGCAACTGCTTTGAGAAAGAAACTGACGAGTTTGGAAGAAGAAAACGAAAGTGTGATGCTTCAGCTTAAGAAGATGGCAAACGCACGAACAGCCAAAGGAGGAAGAAAGACGGCTGGAAGCAGTCAGAAAGACTCGGATCAGGATGATTCAGAAAATCTCAGCATAGAGGAAGTCAAGCTGCAAATGGAGCTTCTGGAACAAGAAGCCAACGTTCTGAGGAAAAAGCTGTTAGAAATGGAAGACGAGAACGAGTCGTTGACCAAGGAAGTCAAATTCCTCGAAGGAGCCCTCAGCGACAAGAAGACATCGTTAAAAGCCATATCAGTGCCGCAGCCGCCCGTCGGGAACCCAACGGACATTTACTACGAGCAACGGATCAAACTGCTGGAAACCGAAGCCAAAGAACTCAGAAGAAATCTCATCGACAAGGAGAGGGAAAACGAACAATTGTCCACGGAGTTGAACGCGAAGTCCTCCAGACGTGGTTCCAAGACCGTGCCTACATTACAGAAAAGCCGGTCCTTGGACAGCGACGTCCAGATCGACTTAAGAAGGCAGCTGCAGTTGGTGGAACAAGAGGCTGGAATCCTAAGGCAAAAAACTTTAGATATGGAGAACGAAAACGACAAGCTGTTAGCTGAAAACAGAAAGTTGCAGATCAGAGGTAACAAGAAAGGACCGTTGACTTCCAGCGAGAAGATGGCTCTTGAAAACCTGCAGCTGAAGGAGACGGTGAGCGCCCTGGAGAAGAAAGTCCAGCAGATCCAAGAAGAAACTTCTGCCAAGAAGGATCAGACCCAAGTGGAAACACCGAGCAAGGAGGAAGTGTCATCGGCCAAGAAGCCTAAGGCGGAAGCAGATAGCAACAACAGCGCTGCTCCCAAGAAGGGACTCCTCAGCACCAAGCTAAAAGAACAAATTGCAAAGCTTGAGAGCGAAATGGCCGTTCTTAAAAAAAGGGTGGAAGAACTAGAAAAAGAAAATAACAGTTTGAAGAAAATGAAGAACTCTACGAACTACAAGCGAAGGGCATTTAAAAAGATAACGGACGCTAGTACCAAACAGGAAATGAAACGCTACATCGAGGAACTGGAGGAAGAATTGAGTAAGCAATCAGTTTTTCATTTATCATCTATAAAAGTGTGTCTTAAGTATTGGATATTCTCCAGAATTGGGTCTTGACACAGCACGAGTGAGTCATGGTACCTAATGATGGCTTTACGAAGCCAAAATCAAACAACAGTCAATTTTGGTTGGTAACGTTAGTGAAACGTTTGAAAATAGCAGTTAGCAATTAAATGAACGTAGAGCCAACGTTAGCAATTTCAACAGTTGTCAATCGTTGGTTTTATGTCAATGCAGGAGAATTTTCAATTCGTGCAAACTATACTCAGCAAGATATCATCATTTCTTATAATCGTTTGCAGAAAACATCGGCTCCCCATCAGCAACGGGTAATGATGCGCAAAAGAAAGCTTTGCAGGACGATTTGGAGGCAAAGTGGAAAGCCGAATTGGAAAAAGTCAAAAGTGAGATGTCAGCATTAGAAATAAACCATCTTGCCGAATTGCAGAAAACTCAAAAGAAAAACACGCAACTTCTGGAGCAATTGGAAGAAGAGACGAAAAAAGCAAGGCTGGCGGAAGAACAAAAACTGGAGATGAAAAAAGCGATGGAAATTGTGGAAAAGGCCAATACGAGAGGTATAAGCCGAAGGTGAAACGGCAATAAACTGCACTTTACTCGGGAGGTCCCTTAACCGTACCGTCTGTATTTCCAATTATAGCTCAAAAGAAAATAAGCGATGGAGAAATAAATACTCTGAAGAAGAAGGTGGAAACCTTAGAGAAAGATCTTGCCAATGAGAAGCAGATTCATAACGATGTCAAGAAGAAAATCAGCGACGGAGAACTGGTGGATTTTGAAGCCCTACGCAAGGTCGAAGAGGAAAAGCACAAATTGAGAAAAGAGGCGAGTCTCATCGAAATCCTTTTACTGATGGCGTTTGTTTATATTGTCTTTAACGAATGGCGTCACCTGTTTCGCAGATTTTAGATAATCAGAAGAAAACCTCAGATCTCGAAAAGAAAATTGGTGATCTGGAACACACAATCAAAGATTTCGGAAAAAGTCAAAGAAGTTTAAAACGTGAATTAGAAGAGGCACAAAGAGATGTAAGTAAAGGTTCTCTGGGAGGAGGGGATACATTAGCCATCCTGTATTTATCCTATACAGTTACCATAGCCTGCGAGACCAAAAAGAATTGGAAAGAGGATAGAGGCCTCCATCATAAACCTACAAATAATGACCAAAATTTAAGACAATGTTTTACAATGCCATTTTTAATCAATTTTAGCTGGAAAACGAAAGGATGAAATTAAAGAAAGTGGATAATCGTCAATCGGAAGTAGCCGTTGGATGGCTCAAGGAACGGGAAGAATTGAAAAAACAAATGGCTGAAAGCGAACAAATTATGTCCGAACAAATGGAGAAGGAAGGAAAGAAATACCAAGCCAAGGTTTGCCGGAATTCTGTTAATAAATCCAAGGTTCGTATCGGCCACCCTGTTCATTGTTTCGCGTAAAATTGTCGTATTACAGATTGCAGATCTAGAAAAGAAGATTGCGGAGGAAAAGAAAAACGCCACGAAAATTATTAAAGAAAAAGAAGGGGAGCTGAAGCATATCATGGAGCAATTAGAGGACATGAAATTAAGATCGGAAGAAAGAGTAAGTAGCTTTAATAACTCGAGCTTTACATATCCAGCGTAGATGACCACGGCACGTTTGAGAATTCAAAGTTTGCCATGGCCATGCCGATGGTAGAGTCTGTACATACCGGAAATGACCATAGTCGTGTCGTGGTCGAGAGCTCGTAGTTTATTTTCTGTGTAAATTGGGAAGTCGTCTGGAAATTATGGAGTAGGGGATGAAGGATGGAGAGACGTGTACTAGACAATTACATCCGCACTTGTTCTGTATTAATAAAACATTTTGGCAAGTTTGAGATCACGCACCGATCAATTCCATTCCAGGATGGAGAAGGAAAGGCGAGTGAACATCTCGAGAAATGGAGGAAGTTGGACGCCCTCTACAAGAAGGAGAAAGAAGAGTGGCTCACTGCGCGAGTGGATCTGGAAGGAGAACTCAAGGCGGAGAAGAAAAGAAAAGAAAGAATGGAAAGAGATCACGATGCCGAATTAAAAGACAGGGACGAAGACATGCTCACCTTAAAGGACAAAATAAGAAGGGCGGAGGGAGATTTGAAAAAACTGATGGAACAGAGGGGAGATGCCGTGGGGTATTTGGAAGTCAAGATTAAAGGTAGGTAAACTGATGGTCGCTGATGAAACTCGTGGTCGCAAGAAACTTCCGAGATTTGAGTTTGGAAATTTCATGTTTAGATTTGGAGAAAGAATTGTCCAGAGAAAAACAAGAGTACGAGGATCTTACTGCCAAATACGAATTGCTGGAAGAAGATTACGTAGTGGTGAAAGCTCAAGGAGTCATGGCCAAGGAACAGGTACAGAGTAATTACAACTCTCTGAGACGAGATCACACGGAGGTAGAAGGAGAACTAAAGACCCTCAGGGAAACGTTCAACATCAGGCAAGACACCTGGATTAAAGAAAAATTAGACATGCAGGTAACAACAAAATATGACGCATGACCAAATTATCAAGGCGTAAACTAGTATCGATAGTCACAAATCTTATTCCGCACGAATGTTTCAGGAAAAAATCAAGGAACTTTCTGGCAAACTGTCTCGCACAAATGCTACGTCTTGGGATCTTGAGCGAGCACGTCTGAAGGATCTGGTAGACGAAAAGAGCAGTCTGAATGACCAATTGAAAAAAGATGTAAAAGCTCAAAAGGAGGAAATAGAACGATTAAAACGCCAGGTAAACCACTTTAATTATATAAAATGATATATCCGTGAGGGGTACTGGGACCCTGCCACAGGTACTTCCACATTATGGGTGTCACGGCTATGCGGTGATAGATCGTTGGACAACGGCAAGCGTTGAGCCCACAGTTAGCGAAGAAGTATCGGCTTAAGTAATGCTCGAGGTAAAATTGAAAAGGGTGGCTTGAGTGCTCCTACAGTAACAATTTCTGTAAGTTTCTGTGTTTCATTGTATATATGATAAGGGTTTATTAGCAGGCCTGAAATATGAACTTCCGGAATGTTTATTTTGGAATTATTTTGATCAAGTCGCCCATCCTTCGAATTACAAGAATTAGGATGCTCATCAAGAGTAAAAAATCACACTTAACAATGGTTTGTTTGCAGGTGGATGAAACAAAGCGTATGTTGGACGATTACGCTAGGGTGAAATCTTACGGCAAAAATGTAAGCGGAGACGAGCTAGCAACTTACGGAAACGAAATACAAGAATTGAAAAATAAATTACAGCAAGTAAATATCCACGCCGCTGCAGCGTCATTTCGCCGCACGTTCAGAAGCTGCAAAGTTTCACAGCATCTTCTTTTTTGTTTTTAGGAGGAAAAGGCACATCGATCCGAAATTGCGGCAACAAAAATGAAGATAGATCAAAGGGTGGCTCACCTTCAAGATGAAATCCACGCCCTCCATCTTCAAAATGCAAAATTAAAACGAGAAAGGGAAACTGTCAAAGAAATGCTCGACGGAGCACAGAAGACCATCGCAGATTTGAGGACGGACACAATCAGAAAAGATAAATCAACGAAAATAATCGCTGAGGTAAGCAGAGGTTACAATTTTACGGAGACCTCGATGCCGAGAACTTGTGAATTTTATCAGGAATTGCGCGAGTTATCTAAATTTTAAATTTCAATGCGAGTGTTTCTCTCTTTTGCGATACTATAAGATGGACGAAATGAAACAAAAATTGGACGAAATAAGGAAAGAAAAGGAAGAAATTCTTGACAAGCTGGATGTCTCGGAAAGAAACTTGTCCAGGTTCAAAACAGAGTTCATGACAGACAGAGCATCGTGGGAAATTAACACAGCTGAAATGCAAACCAGAATCAACGAAGTAAGAACTTGTAGTTGTATTAATTGAGCTCAAAATCCCCGAAAGCAGCTAGGAAGTAATCTCTAATTCGCCTTTCCAAAACAGTTGGAAGAAACGACGATTCTACAGGGCGGTCGAAGTAAAATATTTGGCGTCAAAACGAAATTGGAGTTAGCGTGGCAAAAAGAAAGGGAAGAACAGCACAGATTACTCACCGAAAGTCACAAAATGGCGAGAGATCTCAAGCAGAGGTTGCTGGACGTTGAAGGTGCGAGGGATAAAGAAAGACTCGAGTCCAAGAGACAACTGGACGAGTTCAGAAAAACAGTCGGAACGGAGCAAAATGACACGCAGGCGAAAATAGAGGAGGTATTTCCTCTGAAATTAAACATTCACGACACTTTCCCATGTATCGCTTGTTCGGTTGTTCTCACTTGTCCGGTCCTCCTTGATTTCCACAGCTCCAGAAGGACCATCTCGAGTTGCGCGATGACCATTCCAAAATGAGAGCGTTGAACGACCGCATTAAGCGGGAGAAAGCCAGAATGGAGGGGGAAAGAGATGAACTAAGAATATTCCTGTCAGAGATGCAGCAAATCCATTCTCAAGACAGGATAACTATCGGCAGCCTGGTGGAGGAAGTAAATATACGCTATCCTCGCACTATTTTTGCACTAAAACATTGAGCAAAAAGTCACTAACTCTCTTTACTACTCCTCTTCCAGTTAATAAAGATGAAAAACTTGGTTCCTCCCATTCTCGGAGAAGCTACGGAAGATGGTGTCGGTAAACACGTGAAAGGATATTCCTCACTTGCCAATGACGACAGCTTAAAACAGACATTTAAAGCAACTCTGAACAGGGTAAGTGGCACGCATTAAATGGGAGACTCGAACTCCGTATCATTCTTACTTACCCCGCTCAATATGATCTACGCAGATAACTATTGCCGCAGATGAATTATGGCGTGCCCACGGTACGAGAGAGGAAGACAGGGTTAGACGGAACCTTTCGTTTCGAAGGTAGACTGCCGTAGCAACCACAACTCTCGAGCGCAACTCGAGTACTGCTTGCTTTAAAAACGAAACTTACCATCGTTTCAGAGCCATATCCGAGGACGAAGACGACGGCAGTGGTCTCCCTAGGACGGTCAGCACCCGCCGTAGGGACGATCCCCTTTCCCGTTGGCAGAA
Source organism: Julus scanicus (assembly GCA_034698625.1). Lineage (NCBI taxonomy): Eukaryota > Metazoa > Arthropoda > Diplopoda > Julida > Julidae > Julus > Julus scanicus. Next base: position 5,746 of record JAQGBW010000933.1, on the reverse strand, counting down.
CCCTCAGCGCGTCACCAATTATCCAGCATCCCCACCCAGCATGTACATCTCCATTCCCAAGCGTCAGTCTCTCTACAGGAAGTCCTTGTCTTTGGACCAGAGCGTGAACCTCGATTCCGCCCACGGACAGACGTCGTCCATATGGAAATCCGGTGAGAGTGGCGGTAGCAACTCTTCCCTCCAAGCGCACGAACGACAAACCAACGGAGGCGATCTGCCAGCTCCGACTCCGTCGCCGAGGCTCAAGAAACACTTGAGGAGGGTGCGACAGCAGAGCTCCATCGATAGCGACATTTCCGGCACGAGCGCCAGCAGTCGTGACATAAGCGTAGAAAGAGACCAGTCCTCGTCTTCGGAGATTAGTGCAGCAACAAAGGCCAGCAAGAAAGTGGGAGCTGGAATGAAGGACAAGTTCAAAAGACTGACCAAAGCCAAGAGCATCGAAGGGACTCCGACAGCAGATCAGATCAGGCAGGCCGGATTCCAGGCCTTAGGACCCGCTTTGGGCAATGCCGGATCCTCGTCGTCAGTGACTTCGGAAACGAGCCTACGCAAGGAAGTGAAGGGAAAAGACCTTAAATCGCGCATCGCTAACCTGTTCAAGAAGACGCCGAGCAGAAATAGCCTCGACAAAGACTCTCTGGATGGAGACAGCAACAAGAGCAACACCTTAAGGCCGAAATCGTCCATCAACACCACTTCCTCAACGGGTGCAAAGGCTGGGACTTTGCCTAGGTACGGCAGCGCAAACACCATCAACCAAATAGTGAGTACCATGTCATCTTAGCGTGCAATCTTAAAGACAGACAGATGAGGACCCTCGTGGACAATCCCATTAGACGTCTTTTCACTATTTGAACATCGTGCGCATCCTGAAAAATGTAATTTAAAAAATCTTTTCAGGGTAAAAAATAAGACTACCAGCGTTTGCAACAAATCCGAGGTGAATGACATCGAAATCCATACATGGTGAGTCGGTCTTATCTTCTGCTTATATTACCACTAGTTAACTCTTAGTACAATAACTTGATAGTTAATTTGATTTTGTAAACAATACAACATCCGAAAGAAGATATATATAACCCATGTATGATACGGCACGGACGTCACGAGGATGTTGCTTTCCAACATCTTGCCCGGCCAAGAACTTTGAGTACTGTAATTTTAACAAATGCACACTTGTATTATTTGCAGAAATCTAGAAAACGTACCTAAACATCGATTCCTAGAATGTAAACCTTCATCCCTCGCCATACATACCATCTCAGCTTTTCTAAACGCAAACAGCCGCGTGCCACGATACGAATGAGGGCATCAGTTTCGGTCATAATCAACCGTGGATTTTTTTTGAAACAAGGCGATTATGCTCTACTAAACCTACCAATGGAATTTTATTTTACACATAAATGTATGAATAGTACGAGAAAATGGAAGATAAGGTATCTCTTCACCCTCTGCCCGATTTCAGCTATTCTTTGCGATAAACTGTGTGTACAAATAACGTATGGATTGTAAAACCGATCAACACATGCAAAGCCAGATAATAAAATTCATCTAGCTGACACGGACTCGTTATTTCAACTTACAATTCGAGCAATTTGAAATTCAAATTTAATAGTATAGAATCAAGAACCAGGTCTAGCCATAAAGCAAAACAAGCACTTGTTTGGGGAACGTTTGGGGAACATAGAAGAAAGGCCGCTATCTCTTAGCTTGTGTGGCCACTTTTAATTCGACCTCGCACTGCCACATGCTATTTTGGCTAATTTCTAATAATTAACTGGTAATTTCTGAAGTTTAACTGATAATTTCTAAAGTTTAACTGATAATTTCTAAAGTTTAACTGATAATTTCTAAAGTTTAAGCAAACATGACTACTTTGTGACAAGTTTGCGAGGACAATATTTTAAAATGAAAAGACCTTTTAACTAAATATTAAAGTTTTTTTTGTAAATGCAGGTTTCTGTACATTAATCGATTAGTGGGTGGATATAGCTTTACAATTTGCACAATATTCTGATGCATCATAGTAATAGTGGGCATCACCTTAGTAATAGGACCATCAAACCATAGGTCACCTTGAGAAATAATCCGATAAAGCGGATTTTGAAGAAAATGCTTGGTTTATAATTTCACCAATATTCAATATTTGAACGCAAATATAAATGTGGTGACAACTAGATTACTACAGTTCAATTGCCAATGGTAACGAACTTAAACAAAAAATATAACATAGAATATAGGGAATACGTTGGCAACAAACATATAGATGTTTAACAAGTCAGATAAAGCAAATGACCTTTTTTAATGTGCGGTTCACAGTGTCGTGCATCCTGGACGATTTACACCGAAGCAATTATTGAAAACAGCAACACTGCCTCGTTTAAATTTTTAACCTTAACTTTGGAACAAGCTAAATGCATTCACTGACAGAATCCATGGACCTATTTTTCAAATTGTTTTATGTTCTTGGTGTCGATTGTTTTCCAAAATACAAACGTCCACGCATCGCAATGAGGTGCATCCATAAAGCCGCTGCAGTTTTGTGGTTGATTTGGTTACCTCAAGAAATATTATTTCTCCTAAAAATGTATCAACATTATAAAAATAATGAGAAATGGCCATTAACAGAATATGCGATATTGATAAATCACATTAATTTCTTCTTGAATTACAGCATGGTAAGATTAAGTAATTTAAAACTGAAAAAATTGTACGTACTACTCGAGCATTTAAAGATTGAATCCAAAGTGCACGAGTTAATAAGAAGATATACTCAATTTTATTTTGCAATATGGTTAATTGCAGTAGTTGGTCAAGTGGCTATTCTGATGTTTGATTTATCGAAGAGCTTTATTAATGTTTATTTATACGGTGAATCAACAGCAGACATTTTATTCATTAATCCTTTCGAGGCAAGCATCTTTTTTTCGTTTGCATTCTTCATTTTCATACAGCAATTTGCTATTTCGTGGTTTTCGTATTTATCCTTAGGAACTATTCTACTGATTGTAGTGTGTTTCATACACATTTTTGATCAACTGAAAGATTTCAACCACGTTTATAAGCCAATGGCATTTCACATGATTTTTAAAAACACGATGAGCATTTTTATGCGAGTGGAGGAAGTTGTACGATTGCTGAACTCAGTTTTTTCACTATCAAATCTCGTAACTTGCATTTGTCAGACAATGATGTTTAGCATGTTCATAGTTGTATTAAGTGAATCGTGGCAATCTATGAAATCTTTCTTTAATATAATTATAATTACGATTCCCACTTTTCTAATTTTGGTTTTAACCCTATTCTTTGCTGCAGTTTTGAAACAAAAGGTAAGTTTAGAAATAAAAATCATTTTTAAAAATATGGAATTCCAGGATCTATTTGCAATCAACAGATATCAGATAAATCTAATAAAAATATTTTTCAGATGAAACGATTACTATCAGATGTATTGCTCTCATCTGTGGTTCATAGTGGAAAGCGAAATGTGGTTTGTATACATTGCATTATTTTGAATATACACCCATACCTCTATATACGGCCTTTTTTAATTATGGCACATTTTCGATATATGGCCCGCAATGTTTCGTTATACCACCAAAAAATACATGGGATATCATGTGTTAAACACCTCGCCGCTGGAACTGTGAAAAGTACAGTTGCAAACACATTTTTTTAAAATCTTTTTTCATTAATTAACTGGGGATGACTAAAGAGTTAATTAAATAAATTAAACAATAGATTAAAAATAAAAAAAAAATAAAAAAGAATTAAAGAAAAAAGACGCGTTATATTAAATGTTTTCGATGATATCCATGAATAGGGGGCTGCAGTTCTACAGTGCCTATGGACGAGCCGCCACTGGTTGTTTTTCATTATATGTATTACATACATTTGTGCATATGATTTTTTTTCAATTAACGTTTATTATTGGTACATTGTTTTGTACTTTTATTTTCATGTAAGAACTTTCATAGAAAATAAAAAGAATAAAATGCTTTATGAACTAAAAAAAATGTATATATTATTTTGTAAAAAATTGGAACGGATCTAATTGAATTGCACGTTGATTCGTTAAACGGCTTTTCGATACACGACCTACTTTTCCGGAACTTATCTAGGCCGTAAAACGAGGTATGGGTGTACTAGGATCTTATCTAGAATGTAAGGCTGGTCTTCTGTGATCGAGTTTGCCAACAAATCGATATTTCAATCGGAACCCCGATTATCCGAGTATGTAAACGTTTCAATGTTTTATGCAACATTAAAAGTTTAAAACTTATAACATCTTACTTTATAATAATGTCATTCATTTTGAATACGTATAATGATCGCGGCCTTCTACATTACCAGAATTTTCAGTTAGCCAAAGTAGGCTCGGTCCTAGTTAACTCGAATAATCGAGGTTCCGCAATAACATTGAATAACAAGCATTGTACAAAACAATGCATTATGATTCGTAATTTGTATTAGGAATCGACAATTGTGAACTATTTTATAACATTGTTTTATGTACACACTTTTAATTATAGCAGCAGATCAATCGCTTGATCATTGTTAAAATAACATTTCAACTTCACACTGGTATAACCATGGGCAATATCCTCGAAATAGACGACAGCACAATTATCACAGTAAGTCTTCTTAACGCGTTATTGTAAATTATCTGAGCCGAAAAAAAACAACATCAGACTTGTGAAACTTTGTTTATGACAGATTTTGATGCTAACTTGGGACGCTATTAATACGATGCTTCAGAATGTACAGCGAATTGATGGCGAATGATAAGGATGCAGCACTGATTATAATCTTTCTTAATCTGCAATCAACAAATTAAACGTTCACAGTAACTACACGTTTTACGAAATTAACACCTAGCTGTAACACCCCAATCACTGGATATCATCGATAACATTAATATAACGAGTCCTTTTTTCTTTAATTCTTTCTTTATTTCATTTATTCTTAATCTACTGTTTAATGTATTTAATTAACTATTTAAAAATTTTGTAAACAACTGTACGTTTCACAGTTCCAGCGGCAAGGTGTTTGACTGATGTGCGCATGCGCACATGACATCTTATGTATTTTTTGGCCGTATTACGAAACATTGTGGGCCGCATATTGAAAATGTGCCATAATTAAAAAAACGTATAAAGAGCGGCCGTATATCGAGGTATGAGTGTAATTATAACGTTGACACTGGTGGGGGAGTACTGTGGCGACCATAGACGGACTATGGTCGGCCCCAAGATGTTAGGTGAAGCGTTTTAGGGACCACCTTGACCACGAAGGGAGCACGTGCGATGGGGTCAAGGAAGTGCCCTTTGTACAGTAATTCGTCCTCTTGCTGTCCAGACTTGGAAACGACCAGGCGTGTCGGTCCCAGCTCCGCGTTCATACTTCTGTCCTTTGTCTATATGTTTCGACATAATGTACCTTCTAGCTGTGTGAATATAACGTGCTCACCTCAAAAACAAGTGGCTGTTTCGAAACCTTTATTCCAACAAACTGATTGCGACGATGTAACACGAAATACTTTTCTCCCTCAAATATTTCCAAGGTGCATGCGCAGTGTACGCTTGCTTTCGCTTAGTTGAAATTCTATAAATTAATTTAATGTTGTCTTTGCGATTACCAGTGATTACCGAATATTTTATATGGTGTGTAAGGGGCAAGCACGTAAGAGTCCAATGATACGCAGAACACGCGAGTACAAACCGAAACTGTTTAATAAACTTAA
>JAQGBW010000932.1:0-31671 GCA_034698625.1 Julus scanicus | reverse complement strand
CCTCGACCTGGGAGCGAACCCAGCATCTTAGGATCGAGAGGCAAGCACGTAACCCACTCGACCATCGGCGTCGGCAGCTATGGTTTGGCGAGCAACTATGGTATGGGCCTAAATTTCGTTGCATTACTTGTTTTTGTTTTATTTATTTAATTTATAACAAAAATAACTTTCTTTGATTTGTAAATTAACTGATGCCAGATATGAACATAACAATAAGAGGCCATTCAAAAAGGACATCCTCAAGAGAGGCCAGGGAGGGGGGAGGGATAGGGTGGAAAGCCATTATGGACGTCCACTAATGATAGTATTTTTCAGTTTTTGGATTTTCTGTTTAATTGAGTTTGAATGAATTTCTGGGACGTCCTTTTTGAATGGCCCCTAACAACAGGACTGCAGAGAGATGCATGATGCTTTGTCAGAGTACTTGCAACTTTGATACCAAACGGTTAATTAGTATACAATATCTCATTCTATCTACTGATAAGAGATAATTTACTAAAATTAAACGTTTACATGTCCGAAACATGCTATTCTGTGTTTTTTTTTTTAAATTAAGTGAAGTCGAAAGGTTCGGTCTCCCATCGTCCATTTTATTTATGATTCATAATTCATCCCATCACGCTATACTTTTGGAGTTTTATTCCCTGTTTTAGATGTTTATTGCACTCATATATATCCCATACATTTTGATAATGGGTTGAGATGATGCGAAAGATGTCTCGCGTGCGTTTAATTTATACGTCGACTGTAATTCCATAAATTTATAATTATTTGGCCCCATACTTTTCAGCTGCATGACTTTTTAGGGATGAGGCTCTATTATACTATTATTTCGTTAGTCGTATAATATATTCTCACTATATTCCCTGCAGGCTTCGGTTTCATAAACACAGTCACAGCGTGCAAACGATTGTTATACTAGAATCTCCTTTAATAATCATCTTATCTCCACGGACGTCTCTTTTAATTTCAATTTTTAAATGAAATAAGATAACTAGGGTCGAGACCTTTGATAACTTTGTGACTCAATTTGTTCGCGGACATGTTGGAAGAATGCACGAATGGACCCCAAGTGGGGCCATTATATATCTCTCTCTTTTAATATATTCTTCCCGGTAAAGTCCTTCGTCGTTTACAATAGGGTTTTCGCGGGTTTGCCAACCCCTGGATATATAAATCAGCTTTTGTTATACATTTCTTTTTCCTTCGGGCCATTTTTAAAAAGTGCTCAGTATGCAGCTGCCGAAATAAGTTGATAAAACGAACGGGAAGACAACTTAATTCGAACTTATAATTAGCTATTTCAGAGCCACCTATTACAGGTGCGTATATAAAGCGACCTAATTGATCATCACGAGACGAACAATTCCCCTACATTTTGTCACGATGACACTTTACAAATTTGTATACTGTTTTTTTATACACTATATGTACATGCATGCGTGATCTCTCACGGACTCAAAGGCTCGCTAATTAGACAACTTTTAAAGTGCAGCTTGAGGAAATTAGAAATTGAGACGTAGACATCTGAGATTATAAAAAAATCTTTACAAATACTTGACTTTTATATTTAAGCTTATAGGATGGATTAATGAACATTTCGCGTGCTACATCATGCAGTAAGATTTAGAAAATCTCTTCACCAGAGCATGCCAGAGACACCATGAAATAACGTCAAATGCTATACATACTTAAACATAAATGGTGTTTAAGGGCCATTCAAAAAGGACATCCCCGAAATTCCTTCACAAATTGATACCCTCCTCCTCCTTCCCACATGCCCTGTCCACATAGTGTCCATTTTAGCGCAGACTCTCAAAGGACCAATTCCATGACATTTATCCAGATTTTTCTGATTAACTGACATTTCCTGACTTCGAAGTGGATTTCCAGCATAAAAATCGTGTTTTAACACAAACGTTAAATATAATTCCCGACTTTCCCCGAGGTTTAAAAATTGCAAGTATACATTTGGGATTGAGGACACGATTCTTCTGTTGTCCATTTCCCTTTCACTGATCTTTAAAACTCAAACAAAAAATTCAAAATCTGAAAAATACCATCATTACGCCCATTATGGTTTCCCCCTTAACCAACCCCTAATCTTAAGGACGTCTTTGTTGAATGGCCCCTTACGGATATATATATAACACTCGAGTGCAAAAAAATCGACTCACCTGCATGAATCAAGTAAAAATGTGTTTTTCTCAGCAACCAAATGTCCGATTTAAAATCGGAAAAATGTGTTTTGTAGATAATTTATTCCTCTTTATAATTCGCCTAATTTGCGTAAAATTCCTGATGCATCTTTGAGGCGAAAAATGTTGAGCCTTTAAGCAACCCAAATTTTCAATATTTGTTGTACCCACGTGGCTATACAAGTGTTTCTGAATGCAATTTTATTATCAGAGCGTATATAATGTACACATATCCAGACATTTTGTTAATTAATGGTTTCTCGATAAAATGACCATTCCACGATTCTCCAGAGAAATTCAGCAGAAATCCTTTTCACACTTGGCTAATTATAAACAGAAATAAATTGTCTACAAAACACATTTTTCCGATTTGAAATCGGACATTTGGTTGCTGAGAAAAACACATTTTTACTTTGATTCATGCAGGTGAGTCGAGTTGTTTGCACTCAAGTGTGTATATATAATTTACAGTGCACGATTTTATTAAGTTTTATAATTGATATCGTCCCAAAGCAATTATCGTTCAGATGCATGCAATATTTGTCAATGATGGAGAATAATGAATATTAATCCATGGATTCTCTAATTTTTTGGTACCAGACGTGCACGGTCACACGTTCAAATGTATAATGTGGTCTCATTTATTGTTGTTGATATTCAAACGGCAAAGTTAAAATGAAACAGAAATCTTATTTATACGCATTGTGGGTATAATTGTGTTCGCATGTCTATGAAATTTCACCGAATTAATAATCTGAAACAATGGTCAACAACAAGGTTGAATTCACGATAAACAAAAAAAAACAAAAATACATTCGGTTTAAAGCTATTTAAGGAGGTGCATTACTCGTATAAAATGCATGTCTTTTTTAACTTATTAAGTTCTGCATGCATGCACACGCAAATATATGGATTAAAAACTTCTTATTCGCAAGTACATTACCCTCAAAATTTGTTTAAGCAATAATTATTAAAACAGAAAGGTACACAGTGGAACCTAGAGTTCACGAACGTATCTGTTTACGAACACCATGTGTTTTTTTGCTTTACGAACGATGTTTCAGTTCACGAACACATTTCTCCAAACCACCGATCAAAGGTCCGAGTTTCTGCAACTGTTTTACTAGTTCCAGGAGAACATCTTTGTTAAGGATATGTTTAACCAAATACGAGTATTATGTTGTGATATATTGAAAGGGCTCATTATAAGCCTAACTTATTTTGTGCTTAATAAAATTACATAAATGACGATTAAACCGGCAAATCAAGATATCAATTATCGATTTCCAATGACCGAATGTACATGGAGGCCCTTTAATTAGCCTTATTAAGGTTCAAAACTCTCTGGTGGTTACATTTGTATAAAACATCTTTAGACAATTACTATAGGTCACAAGGACATGTGAATATTTGGAGAAATGGTCATTAGGGCATATTGGACACTCTGAGAGCACAACAATGGGCAAGAAATCGAGCCCTTACATTTAAGAAAAGCAATGGGCCTCCTAAACCACGGACTTTATGAAATTTGTTGAGGCCCTTCACTCGTTAAGTATTCCACGCAGCTCATGCATTTATGACCCCAAAAGTCCATTCTGGTTGCTGAGTGACTGGACACGTGTCTCGAATCCATCAAACGGTCTGTTTTTTATTGCCTTTTCCCTCTTATTTATCTGTGGCAGGGGCTCGTAACTCGAGCGATGCATGCTGGGAAATTGTTGACGAAGCAGCCCCCATAAATCGTCCATTATTTCAGTCTTCGGTTTAATCAACTCGCGGGGGTATATAGTGGTCAATAACGAGGGGGGGATTGTCCAGAAGCTGTATATATACACCTTATGTGTATACATACATGTATATACAAGTGCAATTTGTATATATATATATAGACCTGAACGAAGATTATATAGAGTGGTATAACGTTGCAGGATGAGCTCTAATTTATATTTCCTCTTTCCTCTTAATGCTGTATCATATTTCAATCAAATAGCAGGTGTTTACGATAGTTTATTAACAATTTTAGCACGCTTTATTAACGTCATGAATGCATGGAAGCTTCTTTTAACTAGTTGCGCACCTTTTTGGTAGCCAGTTTTCACAATTAATGATAGTCGTGATATTTCCCGACGTTTATCATTACAAAAACAGACTATATTTGGATCAAATTTTCACGAAATTGCAAATGGACTCACGCTCTATTTTCTTATATACTGCATTATTCTTTTGCCACTGGCGTCGTGCTTTAAATTCTGAAATAAAATTTTGAAAATAAAATTTGAAACAAACGATGAAAATAACTTAAAATTGAAATTTCGATGAACATTCTTTAAGCGTATATACCATTAATAACAAAGGGCACAATGGGACGGCACGTGGGGAATAAACAATGCGTGGGATTGTATACGTTTTCGATGTTATAAACATATATATATATATATTCAACTTATTTGTCGTTGAATATTAGGTGGTTATATGGTTATTATATGCCCATATAAACCTCGAGTTGAACAATCTTCCATGCAGTCATTATGCAGTTTAACGAACTTTTCGGTTCACGAACAGGGTCGAGGAAAGGATTAAGTTCGTAAACCGAGGTTCCACTGTATATTGTATCCACTTTATATATAAAGCCAAGTGATGGACGTGAAAGAAAGATGTTTAAAATCGGGAAATACACATTTTGAAGAAATAATGGTGATATTGAACAGGCTAAACTGTGGTGAAAACGAGGATAATGAAGTGAATAATTTAAAGAGGGGGAAGTACGACTTAATTTATATTGATGGAGGGTGATTTTCTTACTCGTAAACACTAACAGTTTTTAAATAAATTGTCATCGCGGTAACGATGCAATAACTTTTTTTGATCGTGTAATTAAGATTTCCCATAAATAATCGTCACGTATATATAAGCCCCGAATTTAATTACTGTAAACACGATTAAAAGTAAACATAATAAGTGGGGCAGATGCCAAACATGGCTCCTCAATTAATTTTCGATATTTGGCAAATTTGACACTATATTAAAAGCAATTTAGGAAGAGCAAAAAAAAATAAATAAGGCCTCGCAGATTTCCTCCCATTCAATTTTCAGGAGACTACACACATCACATTATATGAAACGTCAAAAGCCTTAAACAACTGGCAATAAACGTAACCCGAAATTAGGAACTGGGGGTCATCCATCTTGAAATACTCGCCAAACCGGCAGTACGCCCTCTCGATACAATTTCCCCAAAAACTGAAACATTTGGCTGATCCGTGGCCTCACCTGTAGGTGGCCCACCCATCACAATCCAGCTGTTGCTTGGGTTGGACGGTGGTGAGTTAAGGGGCTATACTTATTACCACCAAACACCAAACACCATATGCTTCTAGCGTTTTCTTTTTTTTTTTTTTAACTTAATAATTATTCAGGGTTTGGCCACAGGCTCAGTTATAAGAAATTGAGCAGTGTTAAGCGAGTCAAGTGCCACGTTTTGAAGGCTTTTTCGTGTATTTTCCATTGAAGAAGAACAGAAACCCCTCATGGATGAACGATTAAGAAATCGAAACGCGCAACATGGCCCCTAAACTGGCATTCCAACAAGGTTTTACAACTACTTTAACTTGTCAAACCTTATAATTAGTGATCTCACCAACCCTAATAGGAAATCACGGCCTACTACCCCATTTTGGAAGAAAAACAGCGTGTTAGTGACGTATACAGACTGCGTGAGGGTGGACTTTTTCACGTGGGGGTCACAACTTTTAAAACACTATTTGGCAGAAAATTATATACGCATGCACCCGGAGAAGAGTTTAAAAGTGCGATGAAAGCAATTACTCAATTCTGTCACGACCAAACTGAGAATTAAGAAATAAAAACACGACTTGTGATACGTGGATATAGAATTTACAAGAGGAGCTTTAATTCCGAAATCACGTTTTATTAGATATACAGGGTGGGCACAAAAATAGGAACCTTTTGCATAAATTCGTAACTTTTTTTTGTTTTTTAATCAAGAGTAAATTTAATTTTGTACAAATATAGGCAACAAACTTACGAACAAAACAGCTAGCTATTTCAATTTTGTACTCAAGATGTCCTCCACCCGCTTAATTGCGCTATCGGGCAATTGACGAGTCGCGTTTACCGTTTGATCGAGTTCATCCCGAGTGGCAAGAATTCGGCATCTGAATTCTTTGACATCACGAATCTTTGTCCAGGTACTTCCTGGTCACTGTCTTTTTAAGATTTTGTTCGGTACACTTTTTCCCCAAATTCCCCCAGATGAAATGATCAACGGGGTTCAAATAGGGGCTGTTAGGTGATCAAAGGGTAGGTGGTAGAAATGCTAGCATCTGAGTTGTGGGGAGACCATGCAAGAGCTGTGCCTCCGGGCATGTGTTGCAGTTGATGGAGGACACTTTGAGGAGGGGAGACCGGGCACAGTGGGTTAAAATTTACTTATTTCTGGGAGAAATATTTAACTTTTAGCATTAAAAAAGAATGACACAGTAATGTATACAAACCTTATGGATCTGTATACATTTTGCCCTCCTTTTAGAGCTACTAGTTTTGTTGCTATACGAAATTAAAGATGCTTTCGCAGTCTGTCCCAGTGTGCCCCTTTTTTAAGGGTACACTGGGTTATGGCATGGGGTACAGTGGTCCATGCGAAATTAAGACAAATTTTACAAGAAATAGAACACCACATTGGTTAATTGTATTTAATTCAGCATGCACATGTTAATTACAAAACCGATTAAAATTAACCATAATTACAGCAGCTTTCCTATTTTCACCGCTTACTTGTCCAAATGTGGTTTTTCTTCTACGATTGGGAACCGTTTTTACTTGAAAACATAAATTTGAAATATTCAAACTTGGTATTTATGAAAGAGTGGTGCATACAGCTTTTTTGCAAATCAAAAGCATTGGGTTGCTGATAAAACCTGATTTTATAAAAATGTTGTACCGCTGTGTCTCGGTCCACTCTACAAATTGAAATAGCGGTTTTGTTCGTACGTTTGTTGCCTACATTTGTGCAAAATTGAATTTACTTTGATTAAAAAACAAAAAAAAATTACGTATTTATGAAAAAGGTTCCCGCTTTTGTGTGCATGGCCACCGTGGGAATTAAAACTATTAATTTATTTAAAATTGCCAAGTTTTTTTGCAATTGTTATTTCATGTCAAGGCTCTCGTCCAAACTAAGTCTAAAGAAGTTTCCTGCATTTATCCGCTTCAATTAATTTGCATGAACATTTTTATTCAACGAAACCACGCATTCAATCGATAACGACAAGCTACATGTATAGAAGTGAATAAATTCAAGGGCCTATAAGACCGTATCGATGAAAACAGATATTCAACACAAAAAAATAATGGACAAGAACCTCGTTTTATAATGAGTACGAAAATGAATATTACAATTAGTATCCGAGCAACGTTCATTCAATATATGAACTCTAACGAGACTCATTATTTAGTCGAACTTATAGAGTGTATAATGTTGTGTTTATAAATACACGAGGACGAGGGGTATATAAGGGAAAATGTGGAGTATCGGGAATCGTTATATATACTGTGGATAGAGATGTAAGTCGTGGCATTTACAGTGTCATCGGTAAACGACACTTTGGTAATGAAGACGAGGCTGCACATCAGCTCGTAATCATTAGACCCAGGATGCGAAATTGCGCCTCGACACACTTCAATTACACCGTGTTTATAGAAGAAAAAAACACATAAATTGGCACCCCCTTACTTCGAAGAAGAAGACGACATGAAAGAAGCTCTTAGATCGGCTCCTCAATGGTCAATGTCATTAGCGAAATGACTACACGCTGCCGCATAATAAAAATGAAACTGATACCTATTTATTATGATAACGGCATGCTTATCGTATTCGATTTCAGAGGACGAGAACAGCGACTCTTGCACTTAATTACAAAGACATTGACAGAAGCCATCAAGAAGAGTTAACCTGGATGAGCGATCGACGATCGTTTTCAGAAATAGCATAGTTTGAACAGAATAATACAACGAGATCTAGGCTTATACATATCTCATATCTTCACGAGACAAAGATCTTCAACTTTGATTACGATCGACATCAAGAGCTCAAAATCTTCCAGAAGTCACGCCGAGTCGTGCTTTTGGGATATATATATATATATATATAAATAAATAAAATAAATATATATATACTTGCATGCGCTCTAACCTCCTTAATGACCAAAAGAGGTCTTGGACAAGTGATGGCTGGGGTCCCATATAAAAGGGCTTCTCTGACCAGAAATAAAAGACTTGGAAACTTATTAAACTTTCAGCCAAACGTTTTGGAATCGCTACCAAATAAATATACTTCAGCAAGTATACTTAAAACCCCTTGTCAACTCATATCTTCACGAGACAAAGGTGTTCAACTTTGATTTTGATCCACATCAAGAATTCGAAATCTTCCAAAAGTCATGACGAGTCGTGTTTTTGTGATATACGTATAAATACTCGCGCTCTGATCTCCTTAGTGGCCATTGGTCTCCTCTTGGACACGTGATGGCTCGGTTCTCATATGAAAGGGTTTCTCTGCCCAATTTCTCTGACCCACCACAGACAGAAAGAGAGGGGAATATAACGTTGTGAACAGTCAAGAGTGGTTTCTCCTGAATGAATCAACTGCTTTTTTGATTGACCAAAAATAAAAGACTTGAAAACTTCTTTAACTTTCAGCCAAACTTTTCGGAATCGCTACCAATTAAGTAAATATAGTTCAGCAAGTACTTAAAACCCTTGTCCACTCTCCGAGGATTTCTTCAGCTCGTGTTATCTCCGTGAGCCACATCACTGTAGTTCAACCTTAAGAAATTCAGCTGTGATAAGCTCGAACCTGGAAGATACAACTATATATATATATATCTCTTTCTTGTCCTCCTTTAGTCCGAGACTAAGGTGCTCAAACAACCGGATTCACCGAGAGAGTAGTCACCTCATAACTGGTCAACTCAACAGATTCATCGAGAAAGTGTCCAACATTTAAATAAAGAAATACGAATTAAAGAGGGTTTTGTATTAAAAATTGGACAGTTGTTTGAATCGTTGTAAATCAAACTCCATCATCGTGCATATAGTATTTTTTAAATCATAAAACACATTAGAAATGTATGCAAATAGTTCACTGTATATGTTACAAATGCACATTTTACAAATATTAATTGTTTAGCCACAATTGGCTACAGAATCCATAAGCTTAATATCGTGAATTCTTTGATCCTGCCATCATTCAAGTTTTAAACACATTGTTTTTACACCGCGTGTAAACTCAGTTTAAGGAGCGTGGGCACAAACACGTATACTATTGATATACGTGCATTTTTTGTTGAATTTTAAATTTGCATGGTCTTTTATGTATGGCCAAACGTTTCCAGTATGTGATTTTTTTTTGTTAGGAAATGGAGGTTACTCCTCCGTGTTATTATGATCAGCAGCAAGTCATCTCCATCAAGGGCGCTTCTGGGGTCATGCCAAAGGCGAAATTGCAACGATCAAACATTTCGGAACGCTTCATTTCAATTTGCTTTTCACACGGACAAAATCAATTTAAACACTCTGAAAATAAGTCTATTTTTGGGTAACACAAGAATCAAAATATGATGCAAATGCAGCGGTTGTTGCTGGATGTTCAGGTATCACTGAAGCTATACGAGACTGCCATCCTCTTCTATAAATATTGTTAAAATAATGGTGACCTATGCCCTATAGCTGACTGCAGTAACCACTCCCACCTCAGATTCTGGGATTTTCCTGCTGATGAGGATGTATGCGAGGTATATTCGAAGACACATGCACATGTACCACAGTTGCTCAAATCGCGTGAGCTTGAGACCGAACCGCTTCTCAAGTGCCAGGTGCATAGCTACACAGCAAAATTGTCAAGACGAGCTCAAGACAGCCAAATGTGGCAGGGTGTTACCTCAAGGCTGGTCTCAGTGGCTGTGGTATACGGGGGTTAGGCCCGTGCCGCATTTGCACACCAAACTGCTGCTCAAGTCTTGCCTCTTTTAAGCTGCATCTCAAGCTTGAGAGCGTCTCATATTTGGATGTACTGTCAGTCTTGAGCTCGTCTTGGTATAATTTTTCTGCGCAGCTGTGGTATGCATCTGGGACTTGAGACGCAGCTCGGTCTCAAGCTCATGCGATTTGAACAACTGTGGTACGGGGGTTAGAGTCAAGCTTGAGTTTACGCTTGCGATGAAGCTTATAAGAGACCAAACTTGAGCTGCAGTTTGGTGAGCAACTGTGGTACGAGCTTTAGGGCCGATGGTGTGGCCAGGTTATACCATTTTTATAGCTTTTTATCGCGCTAATCAGGTCCGAGCCATTTATGATGACCACTCACATATGACGTCATTATAAAAGTGCGTCATACTTTTTGATTTCGATAATGATTTTGCAAGCACGAACACGAAACACATTCCCATTTTCAAAAATCACATTTTCCCACATCATGAATACAACAATGAATTATATGCAGGGTGTCAATTTTGAAAGCAATCAATATATTCAATTCAATTGAAATCGCATATTTGTTGAAATAAAATTGAAAGCCCGATAGATTTTAATGCAAATGCTAGGTGTATTTTTTTCTTTTCTAATCGTTAAAAAAGGTTATGAAATTAGGTTGTTCGACCGAGAGCGTTATAAATAAAAGGCGTTCGCCGCGCATTTAGTATTTATAGCCTAATTCAATGTTGCATGAGCTAATGTTGCAGCTGCAAAATTAAGCGGTTTTTGGGGGTAGCCATTGTGATGGCGGGCGTAGAGCTCCAACCATTGTGTAATTCTCACTCAATTGATACGCACGGAGTTACAAAGGTCAATGCACAACCATCGAAGCCCTTGATTCTCTGGTACCGTAACCAATATGGCTGCCTCCTTCACCCTCTTTTTCCCCTCCATATGCTAGATTACATGTAGCTCTATATATATAATACTGCATCTTTTTAACTCGTTTAAATTGACCACTAATCGGGGAAGGTTATAACTCCCCATAATTACGTAACATAATTAGCACCTATACACAAGGACCGTTTAATCTTAATATATACAATGTTGATCGTATACCATCGATAATTACTAATAGTTCAGTTTTTTTTAAAACTGGCGATGGTTCCCAGTTATCACCGAGTAATTATTTCTGGAAACATTTGGTAATCAGGTATAAACCAACCCATTCCACATTACATAACTAATTACCATATGGGCCTATGGCATAATATATAGCCATAGTATATACTTAAATATAAAAATGAATATACATATATTAATTAGAATTAGGACCTGCACGTATAATTCGTCTTAAGCCGCCCGGGTCTCCACCAAGAGTATAACGAAGCAGACTATATCGGTCTGTTGAAACAAATTTGTAAAAAATTTTGCTTACTAGTTTTGCTTTAGCAAACTTATGACGCGTTTTTCAGTCTAGAATCGTTTGTCTAGACTCATTTTCACGATCGCTCGGGTAGTGGTCTAGATCAAAGGGAAAAAATGATTCGGCTGATGGCTCAGCCATCGCTCAATTGAGACCTGATCTGACAGTGTGCAGACGAAATGAAGTTCAACGATACAGCGAATTATAAAAATATTGTTAAAGTTTAAAAAAAAAACGATGCCAAAATATAATTCATTGTAACTTAATTAAAAATACAATAATTTTAATGTAATTTTCCAGGTGTGTACTTTTCTTACATATCTTTCAAACTTCCCTCATGTAGGTGGCGCTGCACGTCAGCATAATTTTTTATTTCACTGATTTCCCTGTAGGTGGCACAGCCGACAAATCCGTCTGCTCAATCATAGCAAATTCGCAAGAACATCGCATTGCCATTAAGTTTTTATGCAAACATAAGAAATTTAGTGCAAGAAAGTTTTTGAAAGAATTTCCTGAGAAGGGCAGGTCGAGAAGTGCATTTTTTACAATTTTTGGCATCTTTTTTTTTTTGGGCTCATGGTGTATAGATAGTCTGTAATGAGCGGGTCTAAAACTGTGCAGACGGTAGTGAACCTGCCTCGGCAGGAGCACCATAAACACGACACATTGAATCCGGTTTTTTTAGTCTTTTGGTGGAGACACTTCGGCTTCATTATCATTTTTTTGACTTCATGGTTTTCGGATTGTGGATTCCAGACTCATTTTGCTTGATACTCTTGGTGGAGACCAAGTTTTATAGGAACTCTGTACCAAACTGATATTGATCTACTTTGTGGACTTCATATTTGAAAATTGGGTATTTGTACATTATAACGTACTTTATTGTGTACTTGGTCAAAATGTCCAGTAACTATTATGGGGGGAAAAAATCAAGGATTTCAATGCTCTTCCTTTAAATTTTCCAGACTTTTCCAGAATTCTGCATGATACTCTTGATGGAGACCAAGCTTTATAGGAACTCTGTACCAAACTGATATAGATCTACTTTGTGGACCTCATATTTAAAAATTGTGTATTTGTACATTATAACGTACTTTATTGTGTACTTGGTCAAAATGTCCAGTAACTATTATGGGGGGAAAAATCAAGGATTTCAATGCTCTTCCTTCAAATTTTCAAAGACCATTGATTATACTATTTGTTAAAATTTTGGCTGAACAAGTTTCTAGAGAATTTGAAAAACTACCACATACACATTTCAAGACCAATTCCAGACTTCAGGTGATACAAATTCAAGTAAATTTATCGACATTCCCGATTTTCAAAGCTAATGGACAAAGCACTGGGTGGATTTCTCCAGGGCCACCTTCCTCGGAGGACATGTGTTGCTGAAGCGGAATCGTGGTCGACCCGGCCCTTCACGGAGAAGGATTTTGTTAGGGCCACCTGCATCGTAGGGTCCGCTGACTCACGTCCAAGCAACGTAGCTTTCGAGTCGATTTGATCGGGAGAATGCCCCAATCCTCGTTCAATGTATATATTGTGCAGGTTGTGCGTTTCGTCCTTAATTCCACCCGAATGGGCGTGCCATTAATCGTAACTTATGCCTCTCTCCTCCACCCCCAAACTCGTCCACCTCCTCCCCCGCCTATTAATCGCGAACACAATCGAGGCACTTGCTTTTCAATTACATCGGATGTCGCCTTTTGAAAGGTAATCGATCTTCATATAGCCGCACCGACCAGCCTCTTCAATGGGGGGAGGTTATACTGCATAGTGTTTGTGCGGGTAATTGGAAAACGCGGGGGAATTCGGATCCCCCCTTTTTTTTTTCTCGTCTCCTCTCTTGGTTGTGCGTATACGTCGTCTTAACTCAACGACCCGTGCCAGCGATGGGCCTTTTGTGCTGGGGGCGCTACGGCGCTGGAGCAGAAGAAAAGCGGGATTTTATAATTCGCTCAAGAATTTCTGTCGGTGGATATGGCTTTTCAAGATGGCTGCCGAAAGCCCCTTTAGCGCCATTGGACTCCATTACAATTGGCACGAAAGGAATGGCAATTGGGCGCCGTTGCCTCCATCCATTTCAGAGTAGAGTGCATTAAGCGCCACCTTTTATCGTCGATCGATACGAGTTAGGCTAACATGATCGACTAAGCGTGAATGGCGTGTATACATACAGGGTAGGAATGGGACATTGCCAATAATTTAAAATTTGAAAGTGTAAAGTATTTGGCACTTGTGTTCCCGCATTTGTTTGCGTAAAATGGTGGCCTTCCGATGAAACGCAAGAATATGGGAAGGACTAACAAAAAGTACGCGTTTTTACTTCCAATATTAAACTCTTCTAAAAGTATTGTTTATAGAGGAAACGTTTTCAAATTAAGTACATTAATAGCAGTTAGGATGGTTATGATGTTTTGCACCATTCTGCCAGGTCCTTTTAATCCTACGGTGTGTTTGAGACAAATACCAAGTGGCAGAAGGATTGGTACACAACAGTGCGGGAGAAATGGGACATTCCCTGTTGCAGGGATTTAATGCATTTTTAATTTTAAAAACTTTAGCACGTGCAGAAGGGTCTTAAAGCACGTGCAAACAGTTATTCTTCTGTTTGACGTTGAAGCTGGTGATTTTGTGTCGGTGAGATTTGCCAAGAAAAATAATGCGTGTATGAACTCGAAGAAGCTGAAATGTATTTTTTTGCGAAAAAAGGAGAAAACCGTGAGTTTTAAATTTACTGATACACGAGTCATAAACACGGCTACAAAAGTTGATGTCATTCTGAATCTTTCCCAGCCTTTTTTGTGTGGAGGAAAATCAAAATGGCGTGAAATCTACACATTTTGCATCAATGTTATAGTTAACTTTCAATAGTTCGTTATTTTTCGTAAAAAATCTTGTTAAATGGTAAAGTATGTTCCTATTATTGCGAATAAATAAATAAAAAGTAATTTTAATTTAGCGTGGTAAAATCCTTTGTATTTTCGTTTCAAAAACAGTGTGGGACACTATGGAGAGTAGTTTTATTTCAATTCTTTTTCTTATTTTAGTGATAAGAAAATATTTTCAACACTGCACACACTATTCACAATAGTATGAAGTAAATTTGTAAATATAATTTGTTACGTTTTATGGTTTGTGAATAATTTTAAAAATAAAAAGGTGAAAAATGACCCATTCCTATCCACTCTTCCCTACGTTTTTATCCCACTAAAGTCATTATAACAAAGCACTTCGAATTTGAAAATCATCTCGCATAAAAATGCATTTTGCATATCGTAATAAGCGCGTATCACATAATGGTTTCTGATTATTCACTCGAGTAATAATGCAGTTAGTTTAGAGTATAGGTATAGACATGTATACAGTATAGTGGTGTATGAATATAGGGAGTGCAGTCTCCCGTTCGCCATGTTGTCGCAAATTCATCTTGAACTGCATGAATAGAGAAGAAAAATAGTGCTTTCGGGGATGAAAAAGGCCACAAATTCTTGGGCGAGATTGCCTCTAACACGACTGCGCGCATTTATATAAGTTATTGTTCGGGAACGATGACATTTTTTTCACTCGGAATTTCGGTTATATAAATGACAAATTTCGTTCGGTCGACTGCGTTACACGAGCCTCTATAGAAGGCTCCACTCTCTATTATTATATTTATGATAGGCTACTATTATTATCATCAGATAGATACACACACGTGTTTCCATACTTTAAATTCTATACAATTCAGTATATATATACTTTTTGGGATAGCAGCTCGTTATACACGTATACAGCCGTAATGAGCTCGTTGCTATATTTTCTACACTTTTTTATGTCTCGAAACCAATAGCGCGCTCTTTTTGACAAATTCCTGGCATCATCATTTACTTTTCGTTTTCAGCGAGCTAGGGTGTCGTCATTCATCATCTTAGTTCATGCGACACACAATGAACGGACGCGAAAGAGAGCGCCATTGTGCTTCGTGGACACATAGATGTATACACACTTCACAAAGAAAACGCGAAATATTACGAAATAATTTGGACGAACGTCTCATTATATACACACATCACGACGTGTTTGTATACACGTGTAAAAGAGGAGGAAGAAGATTCATGACAATGTCACGACCATTTAAAAAATAACGCCATTAAGATTAAGCCATTGTGTTGGATCAATTTCACTGTCCGACGCTACAAATGATAGCGTTAAACGAAAGGGTTTTTTGTAGTCGTTATAAATGGAATTAACATCGTGTTAAAATTAGATAAACGATGTTGCGTAAACGTCATAAAACATTATCATTCAAGAAGTTGAAAACACAAATTTATGGCTCGCCAGAAATCATTTCGCTAAACTCTTACGAAACAACGAATAATATGCTTTGAGAGCAATGTTTTCAACTTCTTTTGGTTCCACGGCACACTAAACTAGGTCTCACATTGTCATGGCACACCGGGTTAAAACACTGGAGTACTAAGTACTATACCAACATCATAACCAAACCTCAATCTAGGGACAAAGGATATTTTTATTGTTTTATAAAATCATAAAATTTTGTTACGGCATATCAGAAGGTTATGCAGGCAACATGCAAACCCCAACATATAAACATTCAAAAGCCAGGTCTCCAATGAACGCAACAAGCAGCATGAAACATGCACACCCCACACATACAATGAGTACAACAACATGTTGCGGAATGCTGAGGTGTCTCCACCAAAAGCCCGCCTTTGAGCATGCGCAATAAAGTGGCAACATTTCTCTCTCTGATTCGGACTACCTCCCGAGCGATCGGAGAAATGTTGCTGAAAGCATTAAACTTTTATTCATTATTTGTTTCAGCAAACCATGTTGCCTAAACATTTTGGCTCCATGTTGCCTTCAGTGGAGACCTGGCTTTAAGCTCTTGGCACACCATCCTAGCTCACACGGATGGTAACATACGACAACAATGTTTCGTCAACATGGTTTGCTAAAACAAATAATGAATATATACAAGTTTGCCTACCATGATGTTTGAGCAAACTTATGACTTTTTATTGAGCACATGGCTGATCATTCACAATAAAAGTGGTAACATTTTTGTCAAACTTTTTTCATTTTTTTTGGAAACACCTCTGCATACAGCAACATGTTGATGTACTCCCTGTTTCAGGTTTGTGTTTGGTGATTGCATTTTTTATGTTGAGTGCATGTTGACTGTTGCCTTCAGTGGAGACTGGGCTTTATAAGAGTCTCGCCACATTCATTTCTAATCGGTGTACATAGTTTTTAAAAGATATACATATATACAAACATTTTAGAAAATTCGTGTACATTTTGGGAGTTAAATGCATGGAGCTAGATATTTGTGGACAAACCCCTTTGATGATTTATTCCCCATGACGATCTGCATCAGAAGTTTATAATTTTGATCACATCCACATGCGGGAGTTAATTAGGATTCTGATAGAGCACATCGAGGGTCATTAGTCATCGATTCTTATATTAAAAACATCGTAACCTACTTAAAAGGTGCTGCGAGGCTTATTCGTCTAACCAGTTTCAATTTAATATCCCAGTTTTTATCACCCGTGCATATAGATATTAAAAAACCAGAGAGATGTAATAATTTTTCTTCCCCCCTTAAGATCAACACTATAAAAGAAACGGTCAAATCTCTTCTTTCAAGGCTAGACAAAAGCAGCGTTCGTCTAAAAATGTAATACAAAAGTCGTCGCAAATATTATATCTGAAAGCAGACTGCATCGTGTCAACATCAACAACAACTTCGAGATACAGAAATATTCTCATCTTAACGCGATGCTGCCACCTAAACGATCATTAAATTCGTCCTTTTTTTCACGCAGTTTGAGAAAAAAAACAGCTTCGTTGTTTTTGTTTCTCGTTGTATATACATGTAGTCATGACGTCCATTATGTTTCCCAGATTCAACTAATAATTAGTCTTATTTTATGGGCGTTCACTAAATGATTAACCCGTCAAGTTAACATTTTGGACGAGATCAATTTTACAACAGTTATTTAACGTATAATTACACCAACAATTTCTAAGGATAAGGGACTTTTTTTAAGCCAATGATTTTTTTTATATAGCAAACACGGTGAGGAAAATTGAAACTTAATTGCATACAACTAGAATTATCCGAAACACGAACAAAATGGAGTCAACCATTTGTATCGTTATCAAAACTGATTATACAGTCAGCGACAAATTAATAGCAACCACTCGTTTTTTTCGGTATTTTTTAATTTGACGCAAAATAAAAAATACAATTAACAAATATTTTTCAAAAAGTGAGTAGTTTTTGGACACTTTGGAATGTGAAGAAAACATCAAAACTCAAAAGCAAGCTTTGAAAAGCATGGTTTTACAATTTTTTTCTCAAAAACTCTACTTTTGCTTTTGGTGTAGTCTGGACCCACCTTTATATACTCTCGTACTGGCTTATCGTCTTGCCATATGGATAGTTTTATGACATGACGGCAAGAAGTTTGTTATTTGTTTGTTGGTTTATTTCTGCAACACCAAAGCCAGGGGATGAGCCTTTATCACCAACCTGGGAATTTTGCCAACATCACTAGACCTCGGTTTAAACTCTCATCCGAAAGTCTCCAAATCTGTAAAAATTCCCACCGACCTCGACCGGGGAGCGAACTCCGCATCTTAGGCTCGAGAGGCGAGCACGTAACCCACTCTACCACCGGCGACGGCAAGAAGTTAGGAAAGTAGTTGTCAGAGATTGTTTTCTAGTTAATTTATCTATATTGAAAGTTAGGGAGAATGTGGGCTTTGTACTTTTCCACAGTATAAGGAATCTGTGTTTGATGAATTGATGGATGGTGGTGAGGGCTTGTTTTTTATAGTTGCCAACACCATGGATATTCCATACAGAAGTCATAGCAATGGTATATTTTGAATAGGGTTAAGGAGGGGTTGTTGGAAAGAGCCCTTGTGCGCTTGATGTTGTAGACAAATGTTGCTTCTTCTCTGATATTGAAAATTGGAGGGTAAGGGCAAGTTGTAAGCGAGTGCAGCCAGTCTAGAACCTGAGTATTGCAGAACATTTACGAATTGCTGGGGGAGAGGGCCAACAAATCATATATATGTCCCAAATTATGTCCATTTCAGGCTATAACTGCCCGGATCCAGCGACTTGGAAACATCGCTGCCTCCTACATCTGGATACTTGTTGCATGTCCACCTAAATTTTTCACTCAACTGAAACATAGTTTCCGTATATTTTTATAAATATTCTATACCTGAAAGTTTCGTCCTCATGTTACATTGTTTACATTTAATGCGTTTCCCTATTGCTGTTAATATATACTATATATATATAATGCGTATAATGCGTATATACAATATTAATGCGTATCTTACAATCGAAGGCGTGTTACAATTCATGAAATACGATAATTGCAAAAATATATAAATTTAATAAATGTAAAAATTCAAACAGCAGTTTATTGGGTACAATATTTAGCACACAGTGAGTTGAAAAGATTCAATTCAACAATGCTCAAAAAAGTCTGAATTTAAATAAATTTGGGGTCAGTAGGGGAGACCGGGACACAGTGGGTACCCTTTTTAGAATTCATTTTTTTTTTTGGGAAAAATATTTAACTCGTAGCATTTTAAAAGAATAACACAGTCATATACAAGCCTTCAGGATATGTATACATTTGGCCATCGTTTTAAAGCGACTAGTTTTTTTTGCTATAAAAGATTAAAGTTGGTTTGGGCAGCTTGGGTTGGTTGTGCAGACCACGCGAAATTAAGGCAAATTTTATGAGAAAACGAACACCACATTGATTAATGGTGTTTAATTCAGCACGTCAATTTAAAATTCCGAGTACAAATTACAAAAACGATTAAAGTTAACCGTAATTATACAGCAGCTTTCATATTTTCACCGCTTACTCGTCCAAATGTTTTTTTTTTTTGTGATTGTGAACCATTTTTACTTTAAAACATAAATTTAAACACGGTTTTTATTTAAAGATACGATTAATGATGAAATACAGAAATATTTTCCAACAACATTAATCGAGGTATGCTGGGACATGTCCCACTGTACCCCATAATGTTGTGGTCCACTGTACCCCGTATAACCAATTTGATTCGAATAAGGCTTTACAGCTGACCACGTGGCTAATTAGCATAGGCTTTAGTTTGAAATTATAGCTGGATATAACACTCGTCAATGGTATATCGCAGCATTACTCATGGTTCATATAATTACACCTAAAATAAAAATCCAATTACTTTTCAAGAACAAAAACTTTTAAGTGCAAATATTTTCTTTTCTACTTGTGTCAGATCGCAGAAATTTTGGTTAATGAAAGGGTGCTGCATACAGCTTCTTGGAAAATCAAAAGCATTGGTGATAAAACCTGAGTTTATAAAGACGTTGCACCACTGTGCCCCGGTCTCCCCTATACATTTGTCCACTTGAAAACGTTTTGGAACAAGGTTTTTTTGGGGCCAGAATGCACGGTCCAGTCCCGATGTGTCTCAATTAACCGTAATCCTTCGTATTTCTAATAAAACCAGAGGGTTGTTATTTTATAATAATCTTTTTTTTTTAGGGAGAAGGAGAAGGTTGTCTGGAGAGAGCCGCAATGTGGGCAACACCTCCTCGTTCAATCTAAAGGGTGCTTCGTTGATTGAGGTGGGTCCCCTCGGGCTCCCCACGGCTCCCCTCGTCCGAAGCCAAAGCCCAGCCGCCCCCTGAGGCCACGGGCAAATGGCCAAGAGGCGGGCCAGGCATGACACTAGCCAAAGCGCCGCTGTATAATTAAAGGAGATAGTTGCGAATTAGCAAACGCTCACTCTTTCCACCTTACTGACAGCTCATCCAGAGAGAAAACAACCCGGGCCAAAACAAAATGGGGAAAACAATGTCACCCAATGGCCCTCTCGTGACGTCACGGCCTTTGAGGGGCCCCTGCTTCTCTGAAATTAAGGCACGCAGTTGTAAAAGTGTAACCACCGGCCACGGATTACTTCGCTGAGGGTCGTCTAATAACGCCAAATTAACCGACGATCGTATCAACGCCCCCACCCCGCGTGAGGTGGACACACACACACACGTTTCGGGCATTCCTTCTAATATTTGTAGTGAAAAAATGCACTCACGGTTGGAGACGATATAAATATACAGCTGCCATCTTAAAAAGCGATGCGTGCCATCTCACGCCCATGAAACAGCGAT
The DNA here is from genome assembly GCA_034698625.1 of Julus scanicus. Lineage (NCBI taxonomy): Eukaryota > Metazoa > Arthropoda > Diplopoda > Julida > Julidae > Julus > Julus scanicus. The sequence goes on along the minus strand of JAQGBW010000932.1, from coordinate 10,853 downwards.
TTGGGAGCCAAATAGTCCCTGTTCTCCAAAACGGAGCATCCGCGCAATTTTCAATTCGGACCACCGATCACTAACCACAATCAATTTCAACACTTAACTGACGATTAAGTTACGCCACATGACCGTAACTGTTGTGTTCAAGGGGAAATTAATGATCAGCCAGTTGAAATTTAGTTATCGATACAATAATCGATTCCAAGGGTGGCAACAACAACAAAAAAGGAAATTTTGGCATAAATTAGTAACTTTTTTGTGTTTCAATCAAAGTAAATCTAATATTGCACAATATCTTGGTGAAAAATATTTGAGGACCAATTTGAAAAGTTCCCTCACTTTCCAGGCCTCTTCTACGATTTTTTCAATTTCCTTGGTATTCAAGGTTTTTCCAGGTTTTGGGCAATATCCTGGTTAAAAATATTCCGAAACCAATCTGAAAAGCTCCCTCACTTTCAATGTCATTCCAGATTTTTCCAGATTTTGGGCAATATCTTGGTTAAAAATATCCCAAAACCAATTTGAAAAGCTTCTTCACATTCCATGTCTCTTAATTCCACGATTTTTTCAAATTCACTGACATTCCAGATTTTTCCAGATTTTGGGCAATATCTTGATTAAAAATATCCCAAAACCAATTTGAAAAGCTTCTTCACATTCCATGTCTCTTAATTCCACGATTTTTAAAAATTTCCTGAATTTCAATGTTTTTTCAGATTTTGGGCAATATCTTGGTCAAAAATATTCCAAAGCCAATTTGAAAAGCTCTCTCACTTTCCATGTCTTCCACGATTTTTTCAAATTCACTGACATTCCAGATTTTTCCAGATTTTGGGTAATATCTTGGTTGAAAATATTCTAAAACCAATTTAAAAAGCTTCCTCATTTTCCATATCTCTTCCATGATTTTTTTAAATTCCTCGACATTCCAGGGTTTTCCAGATTTCGGGCAATATCTTGGTTAAAAATATCCCAAAACCAATTTGGAAAGCTCCTTTACATTCCATGTCTCTTCTACAATTTTTTCAAATTCCCTGACATTTAATGCTTTTCCAGATTTTGAGCAATATGTGCACGGCACACAGAACAAGAAGCTAAATTTCAAAATGAATATTCAGACGTGTTGATTCACTGAAATGATTTTTTTGAAAATATGCCACTTGGAATCTTTATTTTAGTGCGTGCAATCTATTTGCATGTAGGTATAATAAGAACATAAGAAGGAGGGGTCAATGACACGTTTTATAAATGAAAAAACAAAAATTAATTTGTCATAGCCGATGATGCGTTTACATCAGTTTTTTGCTTCGGGTTAATAAACTGTTTTTTTAAAATTAATAGCCATTTATAGGTAGGCCATAAATGGGATATAGACCATCTCTATATAGCCCCCATTTAATTACTTTTAATATTAAGTGAGCAGCCATGTAATCGCAGCACATAGACATATCGATTTCCATTCTTAATATACTCATTTCGAGTTTGCCAAAAAAAAATGGCGTATAATTAACGCGTTCCAATCCAAAAAAAAAAAATGTAGGGGATAAAAATCAAATATTTCAGAAATTCGCAGTTTTCAAAAAACATACAGTCAAACTCTCATAATTGCACAGCGACCCAGCAAGCCGAAAATATGCAATTATCCGGGCTTTACTTGAATACAGTATTATTATATTTCATACATGAATTAACCATGCTGGATTTTTCCATCTCAATGTGCAAATATCTGGTCACATTTCCATATACAAATGATGTACATGGGGCATGCAAAATAAGTGCACTTATACCAGGTATGTGCCATTATCCGGTTTTACATCGTATACAAAACAGAGCAAAAATTCAGGGCATGAAGAATATATGCAAGTATCCAGTCGTTGCAATTAACCGGGTTCGACTGCATATATCATACATATGAACCATGTTGAATTGTTCCATCCCATGCAATGTGCAAATATCCGGTCAGAATTCCTTACAAAAGATGTACATGGGGCTTGCAAAATATGTGCATTTATCCAGTTTGTGCAGTTATCCGGTTCTATATCGTGTATACAAAACATAGGGCAAACGTTCAGGGCAAGAAGAATATGTGCAATTAACCGGGATGAACCATGTTGGATTGTTCCACCCTCAATGTGCAAATATCCGGTCATAATTCCATACAAAAGTTACACATGGGGTATTGCAAAATATGTGCATTTATCCGGTTTGTGCAAATAGCCATTAAATCTGATAGAAGACAACATCTGTGCTTGTGCAACATAATGCAGTTAATATCCACGAATAGGAGAAGAAATCCAAGAGCAAAATGTTGCTCGTGATTATATATTGGAAAACAGCTTTAGGGACAGTCTAAGGACGATGTCACGCAATTGCAACAGCTTTTTAACGGTGCGTGACATTAATTATGGACGGCCCCTTTCTGAATATAGCCTCTATATGAACTTGACGTTCTCACGCGATATATAAATATACTCACGATGGCAAAAATTGGCCCTCTCATAAATATAACTCCGTGATGAAGAAAAAATTAATTTCAGATAATATACCTTCGTTTCCTGCACTGATTAATTTATGTTTTGTAAATTTCGACCTTTACAAAAATAGTATCGATTAATTTAAAAAAAAAATAGTAGCCTTACATCCTCAATAAAATATTTGCATATTTCCGGAATAAAACATAAAACACGCGCTCGTTAAATAATAAGATGATACTTTTAATCATTCTCGTTTTTGGAAATTGGGATATTAACATTTTGTAATCTTTCTATAATTAAACAATTAGAAAAATAATTAAATGACTTTGCAATTCCGTCATAAAGACGATAGAAAATTAATAAATTATTAATGGGAGGTAATTTCTTAAATACATAACACGCATTATGAAAGATGATTTAATTATGGTCATAAATTAACTAATCTGCAATTTTAAATATCGATGTTATTATGCAACAAAAAACACATCCGAACATACGTCCTGGAAAAGTTGGCAGTAAAGCGGAAAAGCCGTATTACGAATCAATAATTTTGATACAAAAAATGCTAACAAACAGCATTTTTTTGGCCGTATAACGAAACATTGTAAGCCGTAAATCGAACAAGTGCTATAATTATAAAATGCCGTTATAGCGAAAGGCCGTATAAAGAGCAGACGTATATATAGCGAAGCAATGCTAAATTATTAAACGATTGAAAGTGTTCTCACATAATAATAGAGAGATCTAGCCAAAAAACCTCACCATTGACGTGATCGACAGCACTGAACGATTTTTTCGAAAAGCACATGTGCCTGATGACGCTAACGGGATTCTGGGTAAAGAGGAACAAAACCGGTTTTTTTTCGAAATGCACATGCACCTGATAATGTGAATATTTCACGCACAACAATTTTTCACCGGTTGCACAAATTTAACTAATTAAACAGTCTAGAAATTTACCGTTACATGTACATGGGATGTAGTCTTGTCGTCAACGTTACATGCTAAACTTAATTGAACGCGGAATTTCACCGTTGTACCGAGCATGCGTACATGTGGTCAACATTAAACGTAAGTAACCCGTTTGCTGGTGGCTAAATCTGTCTAATATCATACTTCAACTACTTCTGTTAAATAAGCTGTGGCCAACTTATAAACGTGGATGTTCAAATAAATTTTTACAGTGATGACCGATAAAACCAAATTTAATCCATTTTTCATTTAATGAAAATCATTTCATACACCGCAGAGTATAAATATACATTAATATAATCTTTTTCATATTATTCTTGATTTTTTTAAACATTTCCATCCACGATTATAATGAAACATGTCAAGCATTGTTTTTTAATTATCTTACTCGAATTTATTACACGAATATATAGTCTGGCAACACTGCGTAATGTTTCGCACTTCCTGCTTCTCAAAATTAGCGTTACCAGACAGTATCGCATCTATTTCGTATAACTAACACCACTTTATTATGTAAATTGGGAGAGTATAAGTATAATTACACATTTTAGTTCAGAATACAGTTTTTAAATTCCTCAATTTATTAATCGAGGGCAAGCAATAGATGAAATTTATAGTTACGTTTAATGAAAAATTTCAAACTTATTCGTAAACACTATATTAAAATGGTAGAGGAAATATTTGCCATCCTATATATCAACACAATTAATTATTTAATCATATTGTTTTTATATAGTATAACAATATATCTTATATGAATGAGAATGTGGATCAAATTTGATAGTAACCTTAAGGATGTTGAAAATAAAACCAAAACGATTGTCTAGTTGTTTTAGGAGAATAAAGGCCCTTGGAAAACCCATAAAACACTTCCCCATACATATATTTTGACATCGTACAATATATTACAATTATATTTAAGGTGTCAGTTTTTTTTTACCAAACATCCCCACCCTTATTATTATTCGAGGCGAATTTTTCTTTGGGAGCCGCGCTCAATAATAGACGAGGAGGATGGAGAGGGGGGATAAAATGACGTCATCTAATTAATCCCGGCTGAAATGTTCGAAGCATTGTTTTAAAATTGTTTACATTAAAAAAGATGGAAGTCGTTGCCAAATGTGTCACCTCCGTGCGAATCTTCACTTAGCGTCGCTCGTCGAGGTAACATCAAAGATGTCTGAAATTCGGCTGGGTAATAATGGCCGGCTGCGAAGAATTATTAAACGTATACGCGTGGCCTCAAAATGCGCACGCCTTTGGGGGGGCCTATTACCGACATAGTGTCAAGTACTTTGTTATTTTCGAAAGCACTTTCCTCTGGCCATAACCATCCTCTGACATTTGATGCAGCTACATATATAGAGACCGCCATCCACCATGGACCAAATTTGCGAGATGCCCCTTAAGGCCATCTTCCCTTATGGTCATTTAAAGACAATCAACGTAGAATTGTGGTCAAAAAAGGGGTCTCAATTGCATTTAAACACTTATATAGGTGAGGCTTCAATCGGAAGCCGCTCTCATGTGGGGTTTAAAATCTCGGATCATTTAAACATGAAACTCATGCACAAAGAGGGAATTAAACAGATAGCTTTATATACACAATTTATACAACGCTGTATATATACATCCACGATCAATACTTCAAAAAATGACCTACACATGAATATTACACCTTTCCATGCATTTATATTGCACTTCATGCATGTGTTTATATATGTAAACAAAAATGCTATATGCAAATGGCGTTATCATGTTTTTTTCTAATTATTTTTCATCAATTTGTTTAATTTTACGTCTATAAACTGCATGACAATAACCAATTAAAAGTTCAAAATTTCCAATTAAACCAATTTAACCATGCAATTAAATCTTCAAAATAGGGATTTATCTGTATACTATATATATATATATACTCCTTCAAATGAGAGCATACAATGCAATAATGCTGTTTTTGTTTACATAAGCGATTACATTAAATAAAACAACCATAAATTAAAACTAAAAAGTGTTGGTCAAGTAAGGCCCATTGAGTGAGGAAGGACCATAAAGCGTTGTACTCGTAAATTGCATATATGTATAATTATTTGTGTATAACTTGTATTGCAATATAATGTTGACTATATAAATATATTTAGGGTAATAAAATTGAATTGACTTGACCGCCTGTACCAAATTAATGCATGTCAGAATATACCCGAATGTTATATTAAACAAAACATTGCATTGGCGAGACTAAATCAACACTCATTAATTTATGTATAAATTTCAGACGATGCAATATTTTATGTATTTCAAAACGTTTCTTTTCAACATACAACTGTATATATTTATAGATAGATGAATTTGAGATTTTATAAACATAGTATAATCCACAATCTTCGTATAATTTTATACAAGGGCACCTGACCTGGAGAGTTACTTTTCTCCAAAGTGCCCATCAAATCCCGTCATGGTAATAACTTTATGAAAGGACCGAGGTATACAAATTCAAAAAAACGTCGCTGGCAATGGTCCATGGAGTGAGTGTCCATATACGAGTATAATTATGGCCTTACCTGAAGAGTTTTCTCCCCCGTTGAGTCCTTCGAAGGCCTTGCTGGTCATTTCGAACAAAGCGTCGAGGGGCGATGAATTGGCGGCTCCCCCTTGACTACTCCCGGCCGGACTCTCCGGATAACAATCACTCCCCGACCTCGAGTCATCATCGGCCGACCTCGGCCTTCTCCGGACTTCCGAGTCCCCTCCTAGGTCCCAGGGACGGACGATTCTGGCGGCCGGTTCGCTACACGACGACGACGTCCTTTTGGCTTTCTGACTTAGGATGTCCCTGATGGTGAAGGGCGTGGGAGGCTTATTGGCCCCCGGATTCAATGCCTGCAACCCCTGGTTGGCCGCTACCACCGCTGGACGAGGGTCCATCGATGGAACGGCGGCCGGGGTGGTCACGATGGATCCGTTGTTGTTGTCCTGATGCTGCTGACCGCTATTATTAGCGCTGTCCAAATGCATCATGCGAAGGCGCTTCAAGGGCTTAAAGTAATCGTCGTCTTCGGCCCCAGAGTCGAGCTCGGCCCGCGTGCCATCAACGTCCGCCAGAGGACTCCGTTCCGGACTCTGCGGAGTCTTCGGACTCGATGGACAGGACGACATCGTTAGCAACATGTGATTTAGGAAAATCCTTCAATGACGATGTCTGGCATCCAACCAAACGGCTATAGGTCCGACGCTTCTTCCGGAAAACGCATTATTCCAGTCTTCGTGGGAATTATTGACAATTGGGTTTAAAATCCAGAACTCAAGAAGAGCAAGGTCCAAAAGGCAGTAGTGGATCGACGTAGTCTGATATACTCAGGGGACCCTACAGCATCCCTAACTCGTGGCACGCGAGTCTGGCGAGGTCTGACCGGTCCTTCGACCGAAGTCTGGACGCGATTTCCGTTTTTAAACCGTTTTCAGGAGTAAATCCAAAAATGAAGCCGACTATTTCTCGGGACACACACACTTATATCTCGCACGAATCCCGCGTTGGTCAGCACAACCGACCGACTCCTCGCTCGAACAACGACGAAGAGGAGGACTGGGTCATCATCGTGGCGTGTGTTGACGGGTTGCACGAACGACGATTATCTTATTCGGTAGTCGCTGTCATCCGTTGAGTCGATAACTGATGATGACGCTCCCCTTATTAGACTCTCTGAGAAGGGTCTACTAACGACGCGCTGAGGTGTCCGTGACAGGCAGCCATGCCAATTAAAAAATCAGTCGTCATTGAGGAGGAGGAGACGGTTTGGATTGGGTGCAGAAGGGACATTCGATGACCTCCTCCCTCCCAGGCGACGAAGGCTTCCACGACTGCATTCGGGCCGATAGACGAAATGGAAGCGGGGCGGGGCGAGTAGAACCCATGCACGCCTCCTACGCCCTGACCTCCGAGCGTTCTCATTGGATGGCTTTTCGAACGCAGGTTCCACGACAGCGAATCGCCTTCGTGGCTTCGCAGCTGCCAACCTCATTAGCATGGAAGGAAGAGATAGCCGATCCGGAGCGGACTATGCTGGGAATATGAGCGCTGGCGTTCATTAAGGGAGCGGAGGCGGAAGACGCGTTAATCAATTACAATTCGTCAATTACGAAATATATGGCGTATAATTAAACGATACGAGGGTTCTGAAATAGTACCCTAAAGCTCAGTGATGTTGTTTTTTATAACCGGTGTGCCGTGAAGGGTCCGCGAGTGTGCCGCCGGAAGTTTAACACTAAGGGTAAAAGCGGTACTTTCTACATAATTGTGAGTTGAAAATATGAAAAATGTTTTATTAAAAACGCGTCCGTGGAAAACTTGGACACACGGAATTTCCTTTGATGTTTGCCGACAGACCCTCGAGCGATGTTGGCGCTGACTCCCAAAATAGCGGAAGAAATACATCGCTCGTTGCCATGTATCGGCGATAATCGCTTGCACGGTTTGGAGAAGGCTTTAATCAGCAAATTATATTTATAGCCAACGATTTTTAGTTATAATGATATATAACCCGCGATGCTAACAACGTGGATGATGTTGTCCAATATACCTGTCTCGTACCCATTTATAGCGCATGCGCGGTGCAGCAGATACATGTGTCTGGATTTATATACCGGATACATGCAGTGTTGGACAAAAGTTACACGCAGATAAAGTATTTTTTTTTTTTTTTGCTTTGTTGTCATTATGGAAACATATATAAAACACTATTCTCAATCTGTATTATCCGAGTTTTTGGTAATCCGAGATCGGATAATCGACGTTCAACTGCATGGTCGATTAATTAAACGTGCTGTTAAACACCTGGTCATCCATCATGTCATTCGTTACAAATTTGACATTTTTATTGTATAAACAACGTAATATACTAATTCCATTCCACTTAATTTACGATTAATACCCGTTTAATTAAACGGGTTATAAAACAGCAGATCTGGACATGATCCAATTGCAGGAAGAACAATATAGATGCCAAACTATATATACCTTTCTGTCTATATATATATATATATAGGAACACCACATGTTCACGAACAACTAGATCCATCAGAACATATATATATATTGATTAACAAGAGAATAGAGTATAGAATACAAGACATTTTCCTAATGAAAACAATTAATATTTGTTAATGTAAATTTCTTAAACAGAACGTGCGAATGAAATTGATTCTTTCCTATAATGTTGGAAATCGTGGATATATATGCATATATTAAACTGCTTTCATATAATATTACTCTTATATTTATTTCCTATCTGTATTTTTTCCACACACAAAGCCATAACATGTTTTTAAAAAATTCTAGGACAAAGAACGCATTATTTGGATTTACATTAATGGGGAAAATTGATTCGGATTACGAACATGGTCACGGAAATTGACGGAATGGATTAAGTTCGTAAACCGAGGATCCACTGTATATAATTGCACGATATATCCATGGGAACACTTGCTTATACGTTGAGCATATAAACACGCATGTATAAGAAAAGCCTATTCCCCCTAGCTTCTTCACTGCAGTTTAATTGATTAAAGCTAGAAAAGTTAGCCATTAACACGAAGGTCCAGCAGCGAGCGGCTTCGGGTGTACGCACATAAGATTTCCGTCCACCCATTTTGTATCTCCAACGAAGTCGACACATCGGCACCTTTGATCATGTTGGCATTTGCGAGTGAAAACTTCCAACATCCATCGCGTATATAAAATCCCTCGCAGATTGCACCACTGAAAACGCATCCTTGCATGGTCATGGAAATAATCGACTTTTGTGTAATAGCAAAAACACCTTCGATTAAAAAAAAAACATAAGAAGAAGGAAGGTATACATAAAATGGGGGAGGACGAGAGTAGATAATTAGTTTACCTGGACAAAAATGCTAATCTTATATCAGCTGGTTACTTTTTTTTTTTTTTTTTTTTTTTTTTTGATCGAAGAATAATCTTATTATTCTTAGATAAATTGAAGAGGGAATTTCATAAGGTGAGAAATTCGTTAATTACTCGTAAAGACGTTGAGAGTAATGAATTTCTGGTTTGAAGTCGCATCCCTCGAGGGTGCGATGTGCTTAATTGCTTCATTGTACAAATTGCGAACAAACGTTTGTTAAATCACCGAAATGAAGCGCGTTAAATCATTTAAAATCAGCCTCGTTTTGCAAAACTTCTTTTCGGTGGCTTTTAAAAAAAACATTTTAAGGAGATTTTTCAGCGCCCACGCACAACTTCAAATGCTTTTCAATAGTTAATTTATTCCGACGAAACGCCACCATTATTTATAAACGAGTTTAATTATATACCAACTAAAACGTATTAACGTATATAATTAATATGGATTAAATGGTGCTGCGCATGCCGGTGCATTTTTTGAAAAACTATTAATGATTTCCCCGAATAAAAAAAAAACAATGCATGTGACATCTGTTGAATGTATACGTGTATGTAGCGAATCAATGTGTCACGCTACACAGATGGCACTCACAGGATTCGATGTGTATATTTTATATAATTTGTATCATCTCGTGATTGTGAAAACAATACAGTAGAACCTGTCTAAATGAATACGCTTGGGAGCGGTGAAAAATATGATTTTAGAGAGGTTATGCATTTAGACAGGTTCTACTGTATACATTTCATACATATATACGGTTGCAGTGCTTTTAAGTTTGTATATATAGTCAGAAATGCAAGATTCAGACAAACGTCTTCATGTACATTTATGCTACAGTGTTCCCAAAACCTGGAATGTCAGGGAATTTGTGAAAGTCATGGAAGAGACATGGAAAATCATGAAGATTTTCAAATTGGTCCTGGGGTAGTTCTGACTGAGATTTTGTTTCATTTTTTTTACCATTTTACTAGAAATAAAATATCTTTGCTAAGTAAAAACAAAGTCGTGCAAAAATTCAAAAATTTCATGGAATAACCTGGAAAGTCAGGGAATTTTATTATCAAAAAATGTGGAAACCCTGTGCTAACAACATACGATTGATTTTAAATTGATATCCTGGATGGATTATCGGAAATTGGATTCACACTTATCAGACCTTCAGTTCCATATACAGGATGTCCAGTAAATATGCTATAGAAAAATTTATAGCAAATTTCAAGGGTTCCTCTCAAGAACATTTCTAGACCTGAAGAGGAAATTCAGGAACAAATTGGTAGTTATCACTAATTTCCAACTTTAAGTTTTATATACAGGATGTCCAAAAATTTGGTTAAAAAAAATTCTATACAACATATTTCAAGGGCCCCTTCCAAGAACAATTACCATAATATTTTTCCACAGCATCTGACACATTTTCTCAGTGGCGTAATTAGGGGGTTGCGAGGGGGAGCGGCGCTCCCCCTAGCCGAAATTTCGCTGCCCCTAGAAAAATTCC